>JAOTQJ010071641.1:0-13125 GCA_025642045.1 Solanum sejunctum | reverse complement strand
GGGGAACACAGAATGTGTCTTGGGGGGGACGGGGGGGCGAGTTTGGTATCCAGGAATTAGACCAAAAGTTTATGTTTTAATCATTTCTTATTGTCCATAGAATGCACTCTTTGCATTCATTTCACCCTATTTGGATGTTTTGCCGAATGGCGCTATAGTGTCTTTTGTGTGTTAGTTTGTTTATGAGTCCTTTCTTTCTTGCACACCTCTCTAACATCGTTTTTGTCCATAAGGTTGAGGGATTTTGGAAAGCCCTCGATGCTACTTTGGGAAGGAGTGCTAGGTTCTTGGTGGTGCTTTTTTGTAGTTCCAACCCTCTAAAATTCTTGTTTGTTGTTACTAGATCCCAATTTATGAGGTGAATCTTTTTTTCGTGTCAGTGGTGCCCTATATGAAATTTCTTTGTAGTTGATCCAGTCTTTTTCTGATGGAGCTAAGCAGCTTAAAGAGTTGTATGTCATACATGGGTATATTGTTGAGGGGAAGATTTTGCTAGTATTGTTCGCCCTACTATGTTTAACTATTTAGTTTTCATTCTAGCCAATTTGGATTGTTGGTTATCTAGGATAAATTGAAAATTGTATTTAAAGAGTTTGTGCATAAGTATTGGGAAGCTTAGGTATTTCCCAAAATCTCTG
Organism: Solanum sejunctum; assembly: GCA_025642045.1. NCBI lineage: Eukaryota > Viridiplantae > Streptophyta > Magnoliopsida > Solanales > Solanaceae > Solanum > Solanum sejunctum. The sequence goes on along the minus strand of JAOTQJ010071641.1, from coordinate 12,487 downwards.
CTTTTTCGGATTCCCATGAGGGTTATTATTTCGAGGGTTTAGTGTGAGTTGCAGTTGTTAGATAGAATGATTTTGAATTTTTTATGGTTAATGCTTTGGCCTCTATGTTGACAGAATTTGGATAGGGTAGATTTGATGGTTTGGCATATTTGCAGGTCTATTTTGCCTATAATTACTAGGTCATCAGCAAAAAAGAGGTGAGACTGTGGGGGGCCCTTTCATGCTATTTTGATTGGCTTCCAGGCTTTATCACATATGTTTTTGTTTATTATTTGTGACAAGACTTCCATGTTGAGTATGAAGATATAGGGTGATAGTGGGTCCCCTTGTATGATACCTCTTTGGGGTTTAAAGTACCCAGTTTTATCCCCATTGACTAGGACTAAGATTTTACTGGATCTAATACAAGACATAATGAGGTTTTTGATTTTTGGGGGTAGGTTGAAGAATGTAAGAAATATTTTACAAATTACCATGTTGTAGGTCGCTTGTCTATTTTTAAGAAAACTAGCTTAGCATGGGCTGATGATCTTGGTCATAAGGGATTTGAGTTTGTTTATAATTATTCTAGTGAAGATTTTATAGGTCTTATTGCAGAGGCTAATGGGTCTGCATTTGGTAAGACTAGTAGTATTTTTGCATTTTGGGATTAAGCAGATGTTAGTGGCTTTTATCTCTAGGAGTAATTTTTCAAAAGCCCAGGTTTTCCTATAGAAAGAATGACAAATAGTCCTATAATGTCCCAGTATTTCATATAGAAGAATGGATGTAGGCTATCAGGTCCAGGTGTTTTGTAGGGATGGAAGGAGAAGACCAAGTTAGTAATTTCTTGTTCTGTGAGTTTAGTTCCTAGTAGGTTCAGGTCCTTGTCTGGTAGGTTTTTGTTATAGAAGGTAAAAGCACTGGTGGATTAGACCTGGTTTGTATTGAATAAGGATTTAAAGAAGGCAGTTGTGTGATCTAAAATGTATTTATGGTCATTTATGATATTTTCATCTTCCTTTTGGATTGAGAATATCTTGTTCATTCTTCTCCTATTAATGGTGGATGTATGGAGAAATTTGGTACTAGCATCGCCATAGGCTAGTCAGTTGATTCTAGATCTAAGTTTCTTGAAGTCTTCCTCTCTCTTGAGTATGTCATGATACTCCTCTATGAGGTTTTGTTCAAGTTTTTAGAGGAAGGTGCTTTTGTAGTATTCTGGAGATGTCTAGATACCTTGGAGTCTTCTGAGAAGTTTCCCTTTCTTTCTGAAGATGTTTCTAACAGTAGTCTTGCTCCAGTTTGTAACTTCTATTCTAAAGAGGGGTATGGCGTCCAGTAGGTTCATGTGTCCTCCCATGATTGCTTAATAGTGTTTGGGAAGTTTAGGTGGGAGGTCAACATTGTTTCTAGTCCAAAAGCCCTAGGTCTACTTCTTGCTACAGTGGGTTTTAGTGATAGTAGAAGCAGGCAGTGATCCGAGTAAGTGCGGGGGAGGTGTTGGATTTGTGCCTCTGGTTGGTGTATAAGCCATTCATTATTTGCCAAGAATCTATCTAGTTGTTCATAGACAAGGGATCTTTTATTGTTTCATCTCTTATTTAACCAGGTGAAAGGGCTCCCTTTAAAGCCCATATCAATGAATTCATAATAGTTAATGCAGTTTTGAAAATCTGACTCTGGCAGTAATGATGGGATTACCGCCTTTTATTTCTAAGCCTCGGAGGAGTTTATTGAAGTCCCCTTCTATTAGCCATTTTTCATTAAAATTATCTTTTAATTGGCAGAGATTATTCCATAATATTTTACAGATGAGTCTATCATGATTGTATAAATAATACTACAAAGCCAGGAGGTGTTAAGAGCATTTACCTTTATGACTGCATACATTTCCTGTGACGTAGTGGCTATTTATTCCTGCTCTAGTATAGCATTATCATCACAAAGAACTACTATGCTTCTTGAGTTACCAATTGCTGGGACCTCAATCATATTGGTGAAAGAAAAATTTTCTAGTAGGGATTGGTAGTTGTTCATTTTAGTTTCGAGTAAAGCTTCAAGAGGTGGTCTATGCCAGTTTAGAAGTAATCTGAAGTTCCTCCTAAAGACTAGTCCATTTGCTTCCCTACAATTCCATACTATTAGGTTCATGGATCTCTTCAGGTTGGGAGGGTTCATTAGTGGTGGAATCTTGTTGCGGTTCACTTCGGCTTCCTAAACGTAGCATAGGATTCATGACTAGTATACAGTTCCCTAGACGGGTGTTGGTTGGTGGTTTATATTAAAGGAGATTTTTAAGAGATTAGAATGGAAAATTCATATTTGTTTCTTTTTTAATCTTTCTTTGAACACCATTACTTTTATCTCTCGTAGAACTAAGATTTTTGTTCTTGTCTCTCTCATTAGTTTCAAAGTTTTCTCTACTTCTTCTAGAGATATGCTCTGAGTTAAGTCGAGGGTGTGGGGTATTGAGGGTTGAGGTTGTACCTGTGTTGGCATTACTGCAATGTTGGGATTCTTGTTGGAGCTCTCCATCGAGCCTATAGGCACTAATAGCGATGGAGGAAACCCTTGTTGATAGTGTAGGAGTGGGTTGACTAAGGGGTCCATCCTTAGGTTCGGTAAGGATGGGGGTAGGAAGGAAATTTTCACTAGATATTGCTCCATTATATGGAGGAGTGGTGTTTCCCAAGTTGGTATATAGAACATCTAGGCTGGGAGTGATGGTAGTTGAAAGGATTCTAGAATATGGTCATCATCCAGGCATGGGCGTTGCAGGTTTCCATGGCAAGGGGAATGCCCTCCTCTACTAGTTGGGCTAAGAAGGTCAGGCTTTGGATCACTATAGCTACCTCCCTCCCTTCAAGAATGACATTGAAGGAAAAGGCATGGCCCTGTAGGCTGAGTTCCATCCAGAACATCGGTACAACATTGGGAGAAGGGGTTAGGGTGGCATAGATCGGCATGTTGCTTGGGGCTAGGCTTGTAAGGATAGTGAATTAGGAAGATCATTGCTCGATACTGTTTAGGCTTAGGTTTGGTAACGGATGTGTAGGGCCTAGCGAGAATGGAGTTGTCCTCTTGTTTGGAAAAAGGAAGGGAGTCTTGGCATTATATTCTAAAAAGGATAGTTCTATGTTAATGAAATTTATAGAAATATGGGGAGCATTTCCTGGAATAGAGTTAGTTTACTTAAGGCATGTTCTAGGAATATTAGTACTTTTAAGTTTCAAAGGTAATGTGGGGAGTGGGGAGTTGGTTAAGATTTCTTTAAGGGCCAACAAATCATTTTTAGGATCTGATTGATCTACTTCATCCAAAAGTAATACAATTATTTTGTGTCAAAGGGAGTGGTAGGATGACTTGCCACATGACGGCTTTTCATTTTCATTGGATGTATATGGGACGTGGGAAAGAGGTTTCTCTTGCACTCTATTGCTTTGTGTGGCAGATAATATAATATAGGGATTGGCTGTAGAGTTATGCCTATTGGAGGGTTTAGAGGTTGGTATAGGCTTTATGGAGCTAGGAGCCACATTACCCTTTTTCAGATATTTTTTTTCACCTCAGTCTTAGGGAGTGGGGGGTTAGTATCAAAATAGTTAATTGTGTCTATCATATTGATGTCACTATGATTTCTCCATATTGGTTCCGTTGACTGTTTTGTAGAACTCATGTTTGGTTTTATCTGAGATTCAACAGTAGTCTTTGTTTCTTTGCTTTTATATTTAAAGAGCTGGGAGTCAAGGTACTTACCTGTTTTGGTGTCAAACAATTTGACTGGAATGCCTATGTTATCTGTGGTTATGTTCTGACTCCTCGCCAGGCTCTCCTACCCACTTGCGAGTTAGACCTATTTTGATAGTTTGACTTCCTCTTGAAGGAGACTGTCTGCCATATTTTTTCTTGATTTTGGATTTACTCATCCACTGGTTTTTCTTGTTGTGGTTCTCTGATAATTCCTATATTCCTCTGCTTTCTATTGTCTTGGATGGGCATATGTTCGTGTGTGTCCCATCTTCCCACATGAGAGGCAAAGTATTCATTCTCCTTCATAGAGGATGTTTTATTTCAGGCTACCTATGTATATGTATGTCTTCATTGGATTTTCAATTGAGACTTCAACACAGATTCTGGCGTATCTTCCTCTTAGTGTGGAAGAAGTGCAAACATCCATTTTTACTAATTTCTCTAGTTTTTGCCCACTCATTGCTAGAATTTTGTGGTCACAAAATTCTGTTAGCAGTCCTAGTATCCTTAGCCAAATTGATGATTGAACTTCCTTGGCCTCTGTTGCTGCAAAGTTAGGTTGCCAGCGATTGGTGGACAAGTAGAAGTCTTTTATGAATCATGGACCATTTTGTAGGGCCTTGTTCATATTTTCCCCTTTGAGGAATTTGACAGTATAGTTGTATCCAAGATCTATTAGAAGGATTACCTAAATGGGTTTCCAAAGCGACGTTAGTCGACTTTTGAGGTATTGGTGGGAGATTTGCTTTCCTAGTAATTTGATGATTACTAAGTATATCCATGATTGATATATTATAGTTTTTTCTTCTTGGGTGAGGGTTATTTGATTTTCGTACGTACCAATTGATCTATAATGTTTTCCTCTAGGATCAATGAAATATTCAGTGAGCTGGATGTGTTGGCTAGCTTGCTTTAGTCTTGTTCCGTAGTTCTCTCACTAGGGTTTTGTTAGGCGCTCTATGAGGCTAGAGTGTTCAACACCTCCTTGAAGGAGATTCTGTTTAAAATCGGAGATGATTTCTAATCAATCTTCATATTGGTATCATCTGGTGGTTTGATGGATGGGGAAAGTCATTTTGAGATGGGTTTAACGGTGGAGGCATAGAGAGTGGAGAGAGTTTCTTTCTCTAATCTAAATTAAAGTGGTTGATTATGAAAGAAAGGAGTTTTATTAACTTTTTAAAAATACTTTGAAGGAATTGATTGTAGAATAAGATAGTGAATTGTGAGGCGCATTGACATCAATTTAGTGTTAACTATTTGAAATTATTTCTCAAATCTTTATTCGAAAATTTATTATATTTTTATAATCACTCCTCAATTTTCTATAATTTTAATACTGCAAAATTCATGTATATAATAATGATAAAAAAAGAAAATAATTGTGTTTCATTGTTTAAAAAAAAAAAGACCGTTTACTCAACAGCTCCAAGCGTCCTTTATTTGAGGAAGAAATGAGGGAAGTGCGGAAAATGGGATGAGCTAGTGATTGCTTTATCTTTTTTTAAAAAAAAAAAATCTCTTTTTAAATTCATATAAATAAATTTAATCATCTTGATTCAAAATTTAAAGTATTATTATAATGATAGTTCTTGTTCTCGTCAAAATTGTTAGTATTAAAATTAAAATTTTATCTTTTAAAACTGATTAACTTCTTATTCTAAGGTTTGAATAATTCTATAAAAGACTTTAAAAAGAATATTATTATTATTATTATTATTATTATTATATTAGTATTATTATTATATAATATTGCTAAAAAATATCAATTTAGAACCAAGAAAAACAGTACAACTTAGTATTAGTTTATCGAAAATATATCAATACAAAATTTAAAAATTTTGCAGGATTATAATATGTCAATTTATAATGAAAAGAAATACTACAACTTATTATTTAGTTTATCAAGAATACATTGTAAGCGACTAAGTTTCGTTCCTGAAAAATAATAAATTAAGAAAAAAAAATAGAGGCAAACAATAATATTTGTATTTCAAGAATTTGTGTGAAGGTTACATGTATCTTTATATAAATCTAAAAAACAAATGTAATCCTCTGATTCTTTTTGTCACGATTTTCAATTCAAGAGTTTTGCTTTGTTCTTGAATCGAAGAAATACTTATTGAAACCTCACTACAAATGTGAAGCCAAACTTTAATCACAATCGCAGAAATATGGGAACTTGCGGCTTATAACTAAGAGACAAAACTCCTTTGCATGCGGAAGACTTGTGGATCACCACTGAAGAGCAGAACTTTTCTATATATTTCTCTTCTTATTATTCCTTTTCTCGTCTCTTTTTTTGTCTTATGAAGACCCCTTTATATAGTTGTAAGTTAGGATTTGGGGGTATTTTGTTCTTCAATTAATTTTAGAAGACTTTCGGATTGAAGAACATGAGTTGGGCTTGTCTTGTCAAGTTAATGGACTGACCCAAATATAATTTAGATTTTATTTAAGTCATATAATTTTAACTTAAATATTTATCTAACCTCGTTAACCAATAATTTGACTTGGTCAATGTATCATGAATTTTAGATTTAATCCATATTTAATATGGACTGATCAATAAAATTTCATTGTTTACAAATGTCCCCTACTTCAAGGCTTGTCGGGGTGCTTGACTTGTCAAACTTTTAAAGACAAGGCTTGAAGTATTCATGAATCAAATATTTTTCTCATGGGAAGTTATTCAAAACTTTTCGTATTTGATTAATGGGGATTTTTCATAATCTGACTCTGATGAAATTTTTCAAAACTTGATTTCTATATAATTTTTCATAACTTAAATACTATAAAATTTTTCCTGACTTGAATCATGTGCAATTTTTCATAACTTGAATTCTATGAAATTTTTCATAACTTGGTTCATATGGAATTTTCATAAATTAAATACTATGAAATTTTCTATAACTTGGTTCCTATGAAATTTTTCATAACTTGAATTCTATGAAATTTTTCATAACTTGAATCCTATGGAATTTTCTATAATTTGGTTCGTAGAAAAATTTATCATAATTTAATTTCAATTATAGGTTTTCTATAATTTGTAGGAAAACAATTTATGTAATTTTGATATCTATAAATATCCATTCTCCCATGGAGGCTGATTGTCAATGTGCAACATCACTAAGCTTGATCGAATCTATCTCCATTAGATAATATTTATTTTCTAATTTTCGTCACTTTTTTTTCAGCACAACACACTTGCGGTAGAAAATTCAGATCTTGTTGTAAAAATATTAAAATTATGATATGTTTAATTGTTCAGAAACTAGACTTATAAATCTACAACATATCTGAAGATTAATGTCAAAATCCTTCTCAATTGGCGAAAATTGATTTTTGATTTCGCTTCTTCAAATCTGCTTTTTTTTTTAAAGATTTATGGAGTCTCACCAAAACGTATGTATCTTCGTGTACGAGCGTCCGAATGGCGAACGGCTTCATTCTATAGAAAATAGACTTCAATATCTACATCATGTCGAAAGATTAAAGTCAAATTCCTTATCAAAGGACCAAAATTAATTTTTTGAAAAGTTAGCTACACAATCAACTTTGGTGTGACTTTGGATGATATTCATGAATTCACTTCTTTGTGTTTCGCCGAAGAGACGCATATTGATTTCCATATTGATTGAGACTTCTACTATCATCCACATGGAGGGAGAAAAATATAAAATCTTTAAGCCAGTAGAACCGTAGTCATCATGTACTAGAGCATATGCCACACTTTTCACCGTGTTGATTTGAAGCTTCGCGCTATTGGCACCGTAAGACGCATCACTCTTTTTATTTATTTATTTATTGTATAGATTAACAATAGACTGCAAACACTCTCAATATCGAACAAAAAAATATGAGGGTAATTCAAAATTGATGAGAAATCACTTGGTGCATCTTGATTTGTAGTCGCAGTTTTGTCAACGAGCCACACTTAATGCATTTTTCAAGCAATTGTTGCTTTGTTGGTGACAAACACACTTGGTGCATCCTTTCTTTTTGGAGTTACGCCTTTAGTGATGAACCACATTGTATACCTCTTTCTCTGTAGTTGCGGTTTTGGTGATGAACAACACTGTGGGCTTCTTCCTCTGTAGTTACGGCTTTAGCGATGAACCACATTATATACCTCTTTCTCTGTAGTTACAATTTTGATGATGAACAACATTGTGTGTCTCTTTCTCTCTAGTTGTGGCTTTGATAATAAACTACACTTTGTATCTCTGTCTCTGTGTTGCAGCTTTGATGATAAACTATACTTTGTATCTCTTCCTTGTGGATTTCGACTTTGGAAGGAAAGAGATTTTAGTGTAGTTTGTCCTAATTTTGGATAGCAACTATTTTATACATCAACTTCACAAGTCAGACTTCAAAATTTGTTTACATGTTGAAGATAGCGACTCATTTATGACTGCATCGATCCATAAAATATTTGAAGTAACGATATTTGATGAAGAGATGATCCAATTCTGATAGAGATATTTAAAATGAGTCGACAAGTCATCTTCTGGCGTTCAATCTCATTTTTTTTCCTACTTAGATTCTTTGTATAGGATGACACATCAATTTTTTTTTCCGTATCATTATTGATGTATGAGTACTCTTGCAATTTTATAAAGTAATAAAATATATTTACTTTATAGTTCAATGCAAAATATGTGAGGGTGTTTTTTTTTTTTGTGTGTGTGTGTGTGTATTAACCACTTATTTTGAGATTTTTAACCTAATAAATTTATTTTTTATCATACAAATTTAAACTCATGACGGACTAAAAATAATGACTTAAATATTTAACTCATTTTATAGAGCTTTCGTAGCTTGATGGCTTAGCTCAAATTTAATGAGCTTCACTTTTGAAGAATTAGCTGCGTCAAGTTATATTTTAAGGTTCACACTTGAAGAATTACTTTAAGGTTTAAATTAAAAAATATACACTGTGTCAGTTATATTTTTTTAGGTGGGGTAATGTAGACAAAACTGAATTTTAAAATTCTCTTAGTTACATTTTATTAATTTTAAATTCAAATTTCATTTTTTTCTCTTTACACTTTCGTCTGTTGCCAATATTTCTTTTCAAATTAACTTTTACAAAATGTGTGTGAAAAGTTCTGAACTTTTAATTGATCAAAACTGTGTTTTCAGTATTCTAATATACTCCATTGTTAATGGGTAAATTCCTTTCATGACTATTTAGTTTATCATTATTTTTAGTACTTATTATCTTAATTATTTTAATTTTACAATAGATCATTCAATTTTAATATTCAATTTTTTTAAAATCTTTTTATAAATTCTTAAAAATTTTAAAATGTTTAATTTTAAATAATTATAAGATTTTAGTATTGAAATTTTGGGCTGAAGTTTCAATGCACTCATTTTGTCAATCTTGATTTTACTGTTATATTTTTTTTAAGATGATCAAATAAGTGCAAAATTTGCGAATAAAATAAAAATAAAAAATTGCATATGATGATGCTTGAAGAATTGGGAAATGAAAAGGTTAGATATGAATTTTAGCGCAGTTCTTTTTCTATCTGAAAAGATGGAGTTACCTTTTAAGAATAGATTAATTTATTCTTACATTAAATTTATTACTTTAGGCGAAATAATTTAGGAAGCGCTTATATTTGTTTCTATTTGGCATATAGATTTTTATATTCAATACTTCGTCAACTGAACTCTTGTACTTATTAAAATATAAATTTTAAATTTCTCTGACCATTTACCAAATCTATGTGGTGATTTAATTATTAAGTTGGCAAATCTGCATGATTTTATGAACAAAAAGAGTGTGAATGCCATGTTTGATCCAAAAAAAATATTAAAAAAAATAAAAGGGCCAACAAAAATTAAAAATTAAATATAACTCATTTCTTTCTCTTTCTTCCTTCTCATCTCTATTTTTTTTCTCTTGTTTTTTTTCACTTTCTCTTTATCTCCAAATTATAAATGAAATTATACTATAATTTATAAAGGGATAGATCTAATAATTTTTATCTTTTTAACATCAAGATATTCTTCCACAAAGAAAAATTTTTTAGAGAACATCAAAATAAAAATGAAAAGAATGAAGGAAATGGAGATGATGATTATTTTTTCTCTTTCTTCCTTTCCATCTTCAAAGGCGTCAAAATGAAGAAGAAAAGAATGAGGAGAATGGAGATGGTGATTTATTATTGGCGTTGTTATCCAAATTCGAGTTTTTAATTTTGTTTGTCACGGGAATATAATAGATACTTATTTGAACTAGTAATTCATGATTTTGTTATAAAAAGAAAAAATCACCCATGGCCTTTTCGTTGTGCCACATTCCGATCGCAAAATCTCAATTTCATGCGTATTTATAAAGTTTTATATGAGTGAATGTGAAGGGTAATAATGGGTATTGAAAAATTCAATTGATAAGTTTGATAAAGCTTTGAGAATAACAAATGAATTTTATGAATTTATGAAATTAAATTCAAAATTGTAATGGAGATTTATTGGGTTTGTAATTGTGAACTTACAGTGTAAAATTCAAAACAAATAGGTATGAATTTCACCCATTTGACATGAATTTTGTGTTCAATTTGAGAGCAAGTACGAAGATGATAATTGTAGGTTGGGAGAGGTGGAGGAGGAGGAAAGGTAAGAGAAAGAATGGAGATGGGGATTGTAAGTTGGAAGAGGTGGAAGAGGAGGAAAGGAGAGAGAAACATAATTTATTTTTTTTTCTTAAAATAGAAAATTTATTATTTTTAAAATTTATTAAATTTTTTTATTAATAATTAAGTTATAGGGATATTATGACATGGTATTAATATCTATGACGTGAAAATGACAGTCATTTATGTAAGGGAGAGTGAGTTACACACATGACAGAAGGAGTTTAAAAATCTCATCTCAATCGAGTTTAAGAGTTCAGAATCTCATTTTAATTGAGTTTAAGAGTTCAGTAGGCAAAGTCCTGAGTATAAGGGTCTATAGTGGCAAACAGGAACAAGTATAAGGGTCTCTCAGGTCATTTCGCCTATTACTCAAGTACAAGACTTTAAATTCAGGTTTTCTTGCTAATGTTTAGGAATCTTCCACGTATAAATTTATTATTATTATTATTATTATTATTATTATTATTATTATTATTATGTTTTATTTCAAAATTTAAATGTATAAACTGATTTAAAAACTGTATAATTTAAATTATTTTACTAAACTGGAAAATGTAATAATTATCAAATATTGATTACTTTTAAAAATCATATCACTCGGCTTAATTTCCGTATGGACTTTCTTCCTTTTAATTGTAAATAGACAGATTTCACAGGAATACAATTTCACAGAAATAGAACCTAAATTTTTAAGAACAAATGTAACTTCATTGTGAAATTGAAACTGTTGTGAAATTTTGAATTGTCTAAGATTTTTTAATTACTTATTTCTTGATTATTAATAATTTAATTTATAAAAAAGGATCTAAAATGTCCTCGAACTATTGAAAAAGGTACAAAAATGTTCTTCATCGATCTATTGGACCTAAAATTCCCTATCATCCACCTTTGGGTCCAAAAATATCTGTTGACACCTAATTTTTATCCTCCACGGTGTCAAATTAATTATCGAGTCTTATTTTTGTTTTAACGATTTTTATACCATTATTTTCAAAAAAAAAAAAATTTAACCGGGCACGTGTACCACACGCGCCCCCAATTCCCCATTTATCACCATCTTCTTCTCCATTTTCAGCAAAAGAAAAAAAAACAGAGAAACCAAAAAACCCTCGCCCGCCGCCACTGCCACCGCCATCGACCCCTCTTTCCCTCATCGCCGTCGTCCCTCCCTCGTCACCGCCGCATCCCCTTCCCCCTCACCAGATACCTTTTCTTCTTCTTTTCCCGTTTTTTCTTCAAACAACCCAGAAAATCAACAACAAAAAACCAGAAAATCCGGCGCCATTCACCCGACAACATCCCAACGTTCTTCTCCCCTTGTCTTTCACGCGTGTTTAGAAATCCCCAAAACTCATATTCTTGTCGAATATATCCGTTACCTTTCAAATCTTGCCCTAATTTGAGGGCTATTTAATCCCTCAGTCATGAATCCGAAAAGGGGGGGTCGAGAATCAAAAACCCGAAAAAAACCTAGAAAACCTCACAGTCACAAAAGATTTCCAGTCAAGTTTCATTGTGGTAAGATTTTTTTCGTCAAGCTCGTCGTTGTCTCAGTTCGCTGCCCCCAAAAAGGTAATACTCCAATCTCGTTTTACTTTCGAGTTTTACATATTGTGACTAAATGTGACAGGCAAATTTGTATCAAAGTTTTCTGTTCGAGTTTGGGCTTACTGACTGGAAATTGCTATTGTAATGAGTCAATGTCATGATGCTGTTGTTATTGGTCGTTAATACATATCTGTAACTATAATGTGAATGTCGTAGTTATATCAAAGTCGTCATGTTTACGTCTCTATTCGTCTTGATTGAACTCCACTGCTTTTGGGTAGCTGCTGCTGTCGTGACTGTCGATTGTTCTGGCCGAAAATGTATTGTGTTTTGCTGTTGTTGTTAACTGCGGCTTTATTGTTAATTGCTTATAAACTGTATTGTGGATTGTCGAATATGACAAATCTTGAGAGTCTGTGTTACCCATTTGATTTCATGTTTTTGTTCAATAAGTGATATGTAAGAAAGTATCCTGAGTTATTTTCAGATGCAATATGCTCAAAATGCCTCCTCTCTCATGTTTCTGTATGTTAACAGTTAAGCTTAATATTTGTATT
>JAOTQJ010071630.1:0-13126 GCA_025642045.1 Solanum sejunctum | reverse complement strand
GGAGTAAAAAAATAAAATTTACAAAAATTTAAGTTTTTCATAAAATATTTTTTTTTTGTATGGGGTGGGGGTTGGGGGGTTGGGGAATGAGGGTCCGTGCTGGAGTAAAAAGTTTAAATTTCTTCGTAAAATATTTTTTTTGTATGGGGTGGGGGTGGGAGTGGAGGACTGGGGGATGAGGGTACGAGATGGAGGCAAAAATTAAATTTTTCATAAAATAAATTTATTGGCCAAGCACAAATGTTTGTTGTAATATTCTTTTTTTTTTAACTACAAATAGGTGGAATAGTGTTAGATAACGTAGCATATTCTTTTTTAAAAAATATAAATAGGTGGGACGTGTAAAGAGTTTTGCTTGCATGGAACAACGTGACATCGCGTAATTGGACGAAAAAACATATCATAGCGGGTGTGATTCACGTGCTTGGACTGTTGGACAACTGTGCCTAGTTGATAAAAACTGGACAAGTTGGAATGCCTGTTTATGGATTTTGAAAATTTAAGTTCTAATTTAAAATTTCGTTCCAAGTTAAGTGACTAATTTATCTATTGTGCCTTAAAATTAAATCAAATAGATGGCCAAGTCATAATTCCAAACTCCCCACCCACATGCATAGGCCTTAATTATCAAATCAATGACTATATCTCTCCACGACCTTAATGTATAATCATAAGATACCAGTTTATTTGACTTGACTTGTACTTTGTTTTCTTATTGAATATAGTCATATTCGGACAACTCTCTCTTCTCTAATTGAATGTAGCAAAAAATAGCCACCCCCACTGCCACCCTTATGTAGAAAGGCTACAGATACGTTACAAAGTTTCTCTTTACCATATAACTAACAATAGGGAACATTTACCTAAAGAGTACAAAGACATCCTGAAGTATAAAAGTAAGTCTACAATCCACATTGTATAATTAAAGAGGTAGATGGGTTTCAGCAGAACATATTAGCATGTCAATGACAGTACAAAACATGCATAGCACTCCAAGAAGGGAAACAACCAACTACTTGCTAATGTCAGCTTCAACACAAGTTATATCAAGAACGCAAGCATTTGACAGTTGACTCAAGCAAAAATCTAATAACAATGCAAATTAAGAAAACACCAACTCGAAATCAATACAGTCGCACACTAATAATATAATGCATAGGCGTATGAGCTTTCATGCTTCTAACAATACACCCGAGTAGATATTGCATTAAAATAAAACCAATCAAAGATCACTGGTTCACTAACCTGTCACAACTTTTTGGCTGGTGTAGGTGGTTCAATTGACAAACCAGTTGAACTTTCATTTTCAACCACTGGTCATCTACTGTTAATATTTCTATTTCAAGGTAAAACAGAGCAACCTGTGGAGGAGGAAGTAGTTGTCTATGTTACTACATTCCATGAGTAAACCTAGTGGGGTGTAGATATCCATCAAACTTACTGCAGTTTGTGCTGTAATTTATGCAATGGAGATATCTGAATGGGCAACAGGAGTCATGGAAAGAGTGGCAGATGACCCAGCAAGGGTATCCAACATACAGCCTGAAAGCAGGTTGTCCGAACTAAGCCTAGGGCTTAGATGTGACACGGCAAATAAGAAGTCCGAAGACAACTCGAACAAGCCTCTTGTTTGTAACATGCACACATCCTTGGTTGCAGAAATAAAATTAAATAATAATAAGAGTCAATTAATAGAAAGGGAAAAATGGGACTAAGGGAAGTCTTTGAGAATCATAAGAGCGTAAAGAGTCAAGCTCATAGCATATACAAACATAGTATCCAACAACACCTCTACTTTAGAATGGAGCGAGAGCCAAGATATTTATCGGGCTCACCCTCATAATGACACGTATTCAATATAAGGAATAAGTATCAACATAGCATGAAATAAGTAGATATTGTCCTTGGAATTGAAGACTTATCAAATTCTTCCTTCAAAGAACCATTATAGCCACGTGGAGGAGGATGATCAAAACGAGCTCTAGTCTCTACATGGTAATATCATGTAGGAACAAAGTGTGTGTTAGTATGTTTGAATATACTAAATATGCAGGGTGCAATGCAACAAAAACATAAGCTAATATAGTCAAAATGCATAATCATAATCAATTGATATATATAATCTCAATATGACATGCATGATCAATGCTTGCAGTAGAACATGCTTGTAAAACATTTAACTTGCATAATATATCATACATATGTGGGAATAGACCTCAATCGACATAGACCAAGCACCTACAACTTGGACTCCAAGGCATGACACCCCCGGTGAAGGGTGGTATTGCCAAGGTAAACCAAACATGATAACATGAACTAGATGGATCCACTAGTATAGCAAGGGCATAATATATAATCCTATAGTGGCACATAATTTAGAGACTAAAGACTTTATATAAAAAACCCTTGAGTCGAGCCCCCATCTTATGCCTTAATCGGTGCTTATTCAAATTCCTCGGAATACATGAAATGATCATACTTTAATCATAACATGAATAAACTTGTAAGAGACATGATAACATGACTTGAGTAGCTTCTAAACATGCTTGACCTCTAGTAGTGAGCCTAACTTGAACATGAGAGTAGATATTAATCATACATGATCCCTTGCTTTAACATGAATGGCTCACAAGAGGTAAAAATCTTGAAATAGGGCTTAACTTGATACTTATAAAATCATAGATCACTTTAATGAACTCAATACATGCTTGAAAGCCCTTAATCATCATGAAGTCATGACTTGACTTGTAAGTCATGTAATAGGTCATCAACACTTGAGAATTTTTGTCATGTAATTTTATCAAAAATATTGTGGGTTCATGATACTTGTTAAAATCATACAACTCAAGAGTAAATCAAGAAGAGTAAACTCAATGCAAATCAACCCACTAATATCGTAGTAAAACCAACATTTATGGTATCTTGAAATCCATCTCAAAGCTCATAATAATTCGTAGTTTCATAGCTCAAATCATGCATAGTTTCAATAGACAAAATCAATTCATGGAATAAACTTGAAATAGGTATTTATTCGTAATCAATCAATACTTGATAAAATCCTAACATAATTCATTATTTTTCATATTTTGTAATAAAAGATACCCATAAGTAATACAACTTGAAATCATGCAATTTTCATAAGAAGAGAAAGTTGGGCTCCATGGGTGAAAGGACCCATGGATGAAGATCCACATACCTTAAATCTTGAATTTCTTGAAATGGACTTGAATGAGGCCTAAAGCTTGAGATGGGTTCTTGAGTTCCAAAATTTAGCTTGAAATTCTTGAATTTAAATGAGAGATTTGATAGAGTCTTGGAGAGACTTTAGAGAGGGTTTTGTGAGTTATAGAGTTGAAAAATGGCTAAGTATGAAAGATTTCATGTTTAAATGGGCATGAGACTATTACCCAAAACCCTTGGACGAAATAAGAAAATTGGAAAAAATATTACACTGGTTCGCGCCCCAGGCATAATGCGGACCAGACACCAATCACAAAATGCACTAGTCCCCATCTCAGGCGCGTCGCGACCTGGGTATGGATAGACACTAGAAATAAAAAATAAGTAAAAATTATTTTTCGCTATAGGTATTCTAAAATCCAAGTTATACCCATTTCCCACTCAATTTTACCCCCCGATCAAGATTATGAAGTCAGATTTTTTAAATCACGCATGAATTTTGAAATATGTGAAAATTATGATTATGGGGCATCCCGAAGCACATGAGGGGTGTTTTAATTTCTCTTCCTTAGGAACACTCATCTCCGAATGTCAAAGAAACATGCGTAAGAGAGGTAATTATGAAGATTTCAGCCCGACATAAATGCAACAAATGTATTTCAACATCATTTTCAAAATGTCTCAACATGAATGTCAAAAATCAGCATAAACTTTTTACTATAAATATGAATGCATGCAAAATGGCATGAGGGCTGAAACTGAAGACTTGAAATCATAGATGGGGCTTAAGTTATTAATTTTGACTTAAGTAGAGTGAAAGAGATATCGGTATCGCTTTTTCATGTCCGCCTCAGCTTCACATGTGACACTTTCAACTTGTTGATTTCTCCAAAAGACCTTGACAGATACTACCTCTTTGTTTCTCAACCTCTTCACTTGTCTATCCAATATCTCCACCGAGACCTCCTCATAGGTCAAATTGTCTTCCACAAGACCCACACCCTCTAAGGGCACTATAGTATATGGGTCACCCACACACTTCCTCAACATGGACACATGGAAGACCGGATGAACCATATTCATCTCCATAGGCAACTCCAACCCATATGAAATCTTACTTACCCTCCTTAAAATTCTATATGGTCCCACAAACCTTGGGCTCAATTTCTCTCTACCAGATCACACCTTTCATAGGTGAGACTTTCAAGTAAACCTAATCACCAACCTTAAACTCAATCTCTTCTTCTCTATCGGAATAAGACTTTTGCCTACTTTAGGCCGTCTTCAACCTCTCCCTTATCAACCTCACCTTCTCCAAGGCTTCCATAACCAAATCCGGCCCTAACAAAGCCATCTCCCAAATATCAAACTACCGAACCAGGGATCTATAACATCTACCATATAAAGCTTCAAAGGGAGCCATATCAATGCTAAAGTGGCAGCTATTGTTGTAAGCAAACTCAATAAGTGGAAGACGTTAATCCCAACTTCCCTTAAACTCCAAAACACAAGTTCTAAGCATATTCTCAAGAGTTTGGATAGTCCTTTTGGCTTGGCCATCCATTTGAGGATGAAAAGCCGTGTTAAGCTTGACCTTGGTACCAAGACCTCTTTCGAAGGATCTCCAAAAATGAGAAGTGAATTGAGCACCATGATCTGAAATGATAGACAAGGGTACCCCATGCAATCTAACAAACTCATGAATATACAACTTTGCATAATCTTAGGCAATAAGTTGTTCTAACCGGTAGAAAGTTAGTCGACTCTTTCATCCTATCAACAATAACCCAAATAGAATCAAAGTGTTTCCTAGTCTTTGGCAACCTAACCACAAAATTCATGTTGATCTCTTCCCACCTCCAAGTAGGAATTTCTATGTCTTGGACTAGGCCGCCTGGCCTTTGATATTCAGTTTTCACTTGTTGGCAATTATGATACTCGGATACGAACTTGGCAATATCTCTCTTCATACCTCCCCACCAATACCCCTCCCTCAAGTCTCTATACATCTTTGTGGAACTGAGGTGAATAGAATAAGATGAATTATGGGCCTCCTTCAAAATCAACCCTCTCAAGTCATCAACATTAGGCACACACAACCTACCTTGGTACCTAAGGGTACCATCTCCCACCTGGGAGAAAACCTCCACTTTACCATCCTTCACCAAAACCTTCAACTCTAGCAAGGCGAGGTCAAAGTCTTCTTTTGACTTGACTTTCTCAATTAAAGAAGATTTGTAACCATCAATCACTATTACACCACCATTTTCAACTTCCATCAACCTAATCCCTAACCTAACCAACTGGTGAACTTCTCAATCCACCTCCTTGTTATCAACATCGATATGAGCTAGACTATCCATGGACACTCTACTTAGAGCATCAGCCACAATATTAGCTTTGCCGGGATAATTATTCACACTTATGTCATAATCCTTAAGGAGTTCTAACCACCTTCTTTGTCTCAAGTTAAGATCTTTTTGTGTGAACATATATTGGAGACTCTTGTGGTCTGTAACACATCAACATGAACCCCACACAAATAGTGATGCCAAATTTTCAAAGCAAACACCATGATCGCCAATTCAAAATCATGGGTGGGATAATTTTGCTTATGCACCTTAGTTGTCTAGAGGCATATGCTATAACCTTGCATTTTGCATCAAAACATACCCCAAACTAATTCTTAAGGCATCACAATAAACCACAAACCCTTCTAACCCTTCCGGTGGAGCCAAGATAGGAGCGGGGATAAGCTTGTCTTTTAAAGTTTGAAAACTCTTTTCACATTCATCGGTCCAAACAGAATTTCCCTTCTTTTAGGTTAACTTTGTCATAGAGGAAGTAATAGAAGAGAAACCATTCATAAACCTCCGGTAGTAACCTGCCAAGCTCAAGAAACTCCTAATATCCGTCAGAGTCAAGGGTCTAGGACAATTTATTATCACCTCCGTCTTCTTAGGATCTGCCTTAATGCCATTACCCGATACCATATATCCTAGGAAAGTAACCTCTTTCAATAAAAATTCACACTTTTCATATTTAGCATACAAACCTCTTATCCCTCAAGATTTGTAACACCACCCTCAAGTGACTCACATATTGTTCCTCACTCCGGAGTAAATCAATATATCATCAATAAAGACCACCACAAACATATCAAGGTAAGGTTTACAGACCCTATTCATGAGATCTATAAATATAGTTGGTGCATTTGTCAAACCAAAAGACATTACCACAAATTCAAAATGCCCATACCTTGTCCGAAAAGCTATCTTGGGAATATCACACTCCCTCACTGTCACTTGGTAGTATCCGTACTAAATATCAATCATAGAAAAGTGATTAGCCCCTTATAGTTGATAAAAAGGTCATTAATCCTCGATAGAGGGTACTTGTTCTTTATAGTGACTCTATTGAGTTGCCGATAATCAATGCACATTCTAAGGGAACCATCCTTTTTCTTTACAAATAACACTGGTCCACCCCAAGGTGACTTGCTAGGTCTTATAAAACACTTCGCCAACAAATCCCTCAAATGATCCTTCAACTCTGCCGGGGCCATACTGTAAGGGGGAATGGGAATAGATTGTGTATTGGAAAGGAGGTCTATATCAAAGTCTATTTTCTTTTTGGAAGGGACATCGAGAAGCTTATCGGGAAAAATATCAAGAAACTCATTGACCACCAGAACTGACTTAATAGTAGGGACTTTAGGCTCAATATCCCTAACCCTTATAAGATGATAGATGCAACCCTTAGAAATCAACTTTTGGGCTTTAATACAAGAAAGGAATCTACCCTTGATCACCGTACTACAACTTTTCGAATTAAGGATAGGCTCATTAGGGAATTGGAACCTAACCTTTTTAGGGTTCTACAATCAATGGAAGCATGATATGCATATAGCTAACCCATCACAAGAATAATATTAAAATCCACCATATCAAGTTCAACAAAATCATAAGGCAAGACTTTATGGAATATGGACATGGGACAATCCCTATAGACTCTTTAAGCAATAATAGACTCACCAACGGAGGTAGAACTTCACAAGGTTCACATAACAATTCGGGGACGCACATGAAGCTTATTAGCAACAAAAGGAGTCATGAAAGAAGAGTAGCACCCAGATCTATCAATGCATATACATCATATTCAAAAACCTTTAACATATCGGTAAGAATATCGGGCACCTCATCCACTCCTTGCCTTCCTTGGAGATTATAGAACCTATTTTGCCTTGGAATACCTCTTTATTGTCCTTCCTTTGCCCTTTGACCTGCATTATTACCTTGGCCTTGAGGACAGACATATCTACCCTTGTTTTGAGCATGAGGACAATCAATAACCTTGTGACCCATCTCACTACAACCAAAGCAAGCATTAAAATTTTTCAAACATGGACCACCATGGTTTCTCCAACACTTTTGGCACTTAGCATGGGTCATTCCACCATTGCCACCTTGAAATCTTGGGTTAGACACCCCATTATTGGCCAATACTTATTAGGAGCATTGGAGGACCTTTGGCCTTAGAACTTGTGACCTTGTGGAAACAGACCACCCTTAGAACCTTGGAAACCACCTTCAAATTGAGCCCTTTTAGACTCCCCACTTCTCCCCTCTCTAAGATTTTCTCCTTCAAGTTATTTGACATATGTCATAAGCTGAGATAAATTCATATCACTTACTAGCATATTGGTGCGACACTCTTCATTAACCAAGTCGGACACTCCCAAGACAAATTTATTCATTCTAGCTTTAGGGTCGGCAACCAAATGTGGAGCATACTTGGAAAACTTGTTGAACTTGAGGGCATACTTCCTCACACTCATGGAACCTTGCTTGAGGTTCATAAACTCCATCATGTTAGCCTCTCTTAACTCGATAGAGAAGAACCGGTTGAGGAAGGCGGCTTTGAACTCCTCTCAGGAAATAACATCATCATCTATCCTCTCCAATTTCCATTGAGTAAACCAAATTCAGGCCACATCCTTGAGTTGATAGGCCACTAATTTCGCTTTCTCCTTCGAGTTTCCCCCCATGATTTATAGCACCTTACATATCTTATTGATGAACTCCTGGGGATTCTCCTTCTTCTTAGACCCATGAAACTCCAGAGGATTCATCATTGTGAAATTCCTCATCCTAGAGGCCGGAGTAGGGGAATGGGGGCTTAGGCCCCTTGGTTCATTTAGTTGGTCATAGCACGGGCCAACATTGTGTTGGCATCCCAGAACTCATCTTGGGCTACCCCTACATCTTGAGGAGCTTGAGGAGCGAGAAGGGCCGGTTGCTCACCGGGTGTGCGGGCTCTCCTTAGTCTCCCTCTTGGTAGCGACATGATCTAGAAGATCAAAGAGCATTCATTAAAGGGAAAGCCCTATCTTTACATCTAAAGCACGACATAAACCATGAAGAAGTCAAACATTTCCAAAAACACCTCATAGCCTCATATTCATAGTTGTGGCATGCTTTACAACCATGAATAAGACTATATTTGATGCAGTATGTTGGATTTTTGAGGACCATTACAACCTAGTACTCTGATTCCAAGCTTGTCAAGACCCAAGCCTAGGGACTAGACGTAACATGGCGAATGAGAAGTCCGAAGACAACCCAAATAAGCCTCTTGATTTTTATATACATACATCCTTGGTTGCGAAAGCAAAATTACACAATAATAAGAGTCAATTAGTAAAAAAGGGAAAATAGGACTAAGGAAAGTCTTTGAGAATCCTAATAGAATAAAGTCAAGCTCATAGCATATAAAAAAATAGTATCCAACAACACCTCTACTTTAGAATGGAGCGGGGGCCAAGCCATTCCCCAGGCTCACCCTCATAATGAAAAGTATTCAACATAAGGAATAAGACTCAACATAGCATGGAATAAGTAGATATTGTCCTTGGAATTGAGGACTCAGCAAAGTCTTCCTTCAAAGAACTGTGCTAGTCACATGGAGGAGAATGATTAAAAGGAGCTTTGCTCCCTACATGGTTATACCATGTAGGCATAGAATATGCGTTAGTATGTTTGAATATACTCAGTATGCGGGGTGTAATGCAACAAAGACATAAGCCAATATAGCCAAAATGCATAATCATAATCAATGGATATATATACTCTCAATATGACATGCATGATCAATACTTACAATATAACATGCTTGTAAAACATTTAACTTGCATAATATGTCATACATATGTGGGAAGAGACCTCAACCGACATAGACCAAGCAGCTACAACTTGGACTCCAAGGCATGACACCCCCTCGGTACAAGTGACTTGGCATGACACCCCCCGACGAAGTGTGGTCTACTTGTCAAGGTAAACCAAACATGATAAGATGAACTAGATGAATCCACTAGTATAGCAAGGTCATAATATATAATCCTATGGTGGCATATATTTTAGAGAATAAAGACTTTATACAAAGACCTTTTGAGTCGAGCCCCCATCTTAAGCCTCGATCAGTGCTAAGTCACATCCCACGAATACTTCAAATAATCATATTTTAATCGTAACATTTATAACCTGTAAGAGACATGATAACATGACTTGAGTAGCTCATAAACATGCTTGACCTCTATTAGTGAGCCTAACTTAAATATGAGAGTAGATAATAATCATACATGATCCCTTACTTTAACATGAATGGCTCACAAGAGGTAAAAATCTCGAAATAGTACTTAACTTGATACTTGTAAAATCATAGATACTTTTCATAAATTCAATACATGCTTAAAAGCCTTTAATCATCATGAAGTCATGACTTGACTTGTAAATCATGTAATAGGTTATCAACACTTGAGAATTCTTGTCATGTAATTTTATTAAACACATGGTGGGTTCATGATACTTGTTCAAAATCATACAACTCAAGTGTAAATCAAGAAGAGTAAACTCAATACAAATCAGCCCACTAATATTCTATTAAAACCCTCATTTAGGGTATCTTGAAATCCATCTCAAAGTTCATAGTTTCATAGCTCAAATCATGCATAGTCTCAATAGACAAAATCAATTTATGGAATAAGCTTGAAATAGGTATTCATGCATAATCAATCAATACTTGATAACCCCGACATAATTTATGTTCATATTTCATAATAAAAAATACTCATGAGTAATACAACTGAAAATCATGCAATTTTCAGTTGAAGAGAAGGTTGGGCTCCGTGGGTGAAATGAACCATGGATGAAGACCCATATACCTTAAACCTTGAATTTCTTGAAATGGACTTGAATGAGGCTTGAAGTTTGAGATGGGTTCTTGAGTTCCAAAATTTAGCTTGAAATTCTTGAATTTAAATGAAAGATTTGATAGAGTCTTGGAGAGGTTTTAGAGAGGGTTTTGTGAGTTATAGAGTTGAAAAATGGCTAAGTATGGAAGGTTTCATGTTTAAATGGGCATGAGGCTATTACCCCAATGCCCTTGGACGAAATAAGAAAACAGAAAAATATATTACACTGCTCCGCACCCCAGGCGTGACGCGGACCAAACACGGATCACAAAATGCACTAGTCTACCTCCCAGGTGCGTCGCAGCCTGGGCTCAGACAGATAGTGGAAATAAAAAAATTAGCAAAAACTATTTTTTGCTATAGGTCTTCTAAAACCCGGGTTATACCCATCTTCTGCTCAATTTTGCGCCTTGATCAAAAATATGAAGTCAAAATTTTGAAATCATGCATGAATTTTGAGATATGTAGAAATTACTATTTTGGAGCATTCCGAAGCACAATAGGAATGTTTCACAGGTGTTTGTTTGTTTTGGCCCTGTTTAAAATAAAGAAATTCTTCAATAAGTTGTTCAAGAGTACATTAAAGGTAAAGATGAAGACTACCAAATGTGTACTAATTGAGAAGTTGTAATGGGTGTTGGTAAGTAGAATTAATACATATCATTGAGGACGACAACAAAGTGTGAGCAACATATAAAAGGTGCAATTGATCAAGAATATAAAGTCAAAATTTTAAAATTATGTATGAATTTTGAGATATGTGAAAATTACTATTTTGGGGCATTTCGAAGCAAATGAGGAATGTTTCATAGGTGTTTGTTTGTTTTGGCCCTGTTTAAAATAGAAAAATTCTTCAATAAGTTGTTCAAGAGTACATTAAGGTAAAGATGAAGACTATCAAATTTGTACTAATTGAGAAGTTGTAATGGGTGTTGGTAAGTAGAATTAATACATATCATTAAGGACAATAAAAAAGTGTGAGCAACATATAAAGGGTGCAATTGATTCAACTATGATTGGATAACTTTTACCAAAATAACATATTAAATCATGTAAAGAGCTATCCTTGCCGCAGGTTGTTTGAAATATGTTGTTTGCTATCCAAGAGAGCAATTTTTCAGTCACATCTCCAGAGCAAAATAGAAGATTCACCATAACCTTTGCAACTATAGTTGAATTGTATGTGCTCAAATAAAGTAACACAATGACACTTCAATTAAAGATCACATTCTTTTACTAACTTATTGAAGCTAATTATTGGATAAATAAATTTTTTATTCCGCACATTGATGACAGAAATAAAACATTTGTTGGACCAATAGGTCTTTGATAATGACTCTAATTCATCTTGTAAATCCTATTAAAGTTTTGAGAGATGACGAAAATTTTTTCTACTAAGTATCAACCTAGAATATGTAAATTCAATGTGTAAAGTTTATATTACCTCAGAAGTTGAGCAACCTGGAAAAGAAGTTTTTACTGCTGCAATGCTTGCATTTTCGAGTTGCAGCAATCCTTCAATGAAGTAGTTGTTGCCTATGAATGCTGGAGAAGTAAATCTTTTTATGTACTGAACATTTTTTGGATGATTTTCTCGTAGACAATATTATATGTAGAATAATCATTTGTATCTTCAATCGTAGGCGAACCTATTATTATTTTGACTTTTTGGGAAGTTTTTGCTTTGGATAAAGCAGCATATAGTTGGACATGCGAGAACACTTGTTCGCGTAAATAAATTTCAATGAAATCTAATATTTGACCTTAAACTTCGTTTATTTTCATTGCAAAATTAAAAATTATGTTCTTTTAAAAGCAATAGGTATTTCTTCACCTACTGATGCTAATAATGGTATTCTTGGAATAAATACATGCGTATTTTTGAAGTCACCACTAGAAATAGTATCACTAATAACATGTCTGTTAAAATTGCGACATACTAATCGTGTTCCATTACATAATCTTTCGGAAGGATTTAAGTTTTACAATAATATAACAGGATAATTTTTTTTCAAATTTAATTTATATGGCAGTAAATTAGCAGAATTTAAGGCCTGAAAGAAGTCCTCAAACTGAGATTGATCACTTGGTTCCATAGTTTCATCAATCACAGTATAAACTGTAGCGTCATTGGGAAGTTGATTTATAAGTGTATCCATAATTTCATCAATAAAGTCATTTTTTGTAGTTAAAAAAAATCGTGAAGTTATGGAAGATGGATCTGAGAAAAATGTCTTTATATTAGGATAAGTTTATTTAAATTAGTGATTTAGGGATCGTATTTCTTCTGTATAAGGGATGATTAAATTTCAAGACATCAATTTTGTTGTTCTCATCAGTACTTCTGTCATGCCCTAAGACCCGATAGGGCGGACTAACACCCGCTGCCGATGAGGCTCGGGAGAACCAACCTGCAGCTATGCTCTTTATATACATATCATAAGGGCTTCCACCTTTAACATACTTTAAAGTAGATAGACAGTGATAACAAGCCAAAAGAAAATGCATACGACTAGGTCGTTGCGACCACGCTGTCTAAAGTACGAAACATAACTATACTTTAATTTACATAGTTTACAAATCCTCTAAATAACAGAAAGTATCAAATAAGGGTCAGGATAGGCCCCGCCTCGACTGACTGTAAAATATAAACATAAGATCTGGACATATACAAAGCTCCGAAGCAACCTGGAGCTT
>JAOTQJ010071581.1:0-13129 GCA_025642045.1 Solanum sejunctum | reverse complement strand
GCCCGAGAACAAACAAATAATGTACCTGTAATCACATTAGGCAATGCCTCCTGATCCTGTCGGCTAGATAGGGCATAGATACGATTAACAAGACCTCTAGAACCTGAAGCTCCACCGTGATCTATGCCATGACCTACCACTGCTGGAGCACCTCATCCCGTGGGATTCATAGCCACGGAAGCAGAAGAAGAAGACCCGCCTGCTCTAGAAGTCTAGGAGGATCCTTCTACACCAGCTCTATTAGGACAATCACGCACTTGGTGTCCCTAACGACCACAAAGAAAATAGGCACCTGAAGTATGGAAGCATTCTCCCGAATGATGTTTCCCATCCAAAGAACACCGAGGTATAGTAAAACCCTATTGACTACTAGAACTCGGCCCTGCCCCTGACTGACTGGAGGTAGGTGGTCTCCTACCAGAGGTCTGCGGAGGTGTGCTTCGCACCGGCAGAGGAGGAGCCCCACTTAGCTGCGGCCAAAAGTACCTGCCTCAAAAATCCGCTACTGAATCAGATGACCTAGCCCTCTTTGGTGGCCCTCTATCATCTGTCGTGTCTGCCTGGCATCCACGACGACGATCCTCCATCCCCTGGGCATGAGCTTGAATACAAGCAATATCCATCTCGGGTTGGGTAGCAAACACTAGACAACAATCTACATAATACATATCCAGCCCAATAATATAACGATGCATGCCATTCGTCATGTTGGAAATGTGTGCCAGTGCATATCGAGCCAAAGAATCAAATTCCAAGCTATACTCCTGAACCGGTCGATGCCGCTGTCGCAACATCAAAAATCTGTCCTCATTGGCGCATCTAAACTCGGGAGGTAAATAGTGACCCAAAAAGTCTTCAGTAAACTCTCGCCAAACTGCAGGTCGGGCATTCGCACCTCGAGATAGCAGCCATGATTCATACCAGTTCATCGCAACATCATGTAATCGATAAGATGCCAACTCCACCGATTCTACTTTCGAGGCCCCAATCACCCTCAAGGTCCGCTGCATCTGTCTCACGAACTCTTGAGAATCTTTCGAAGGTTTGGACCCAAAGAACTCTGGTGGTCCACAAGCCAAGAAATCACGGGCCCGGGAACTGTCTCGATGGGCTGCCTGACTACTCCCCGCTTCCTGTTTATGGGCCTAGCGGGCCACAATCTGAGTCAAAAACTATACTGCCTCCCGCAGTTCCCCAATTTCTGTGCCTGGCTGGGGAGTCGGATGTTTTGATGCTTGGTCCTCTAGGGCTAGTGAGGTAACCGAACCTGCTATCTAGAATATAGGCTCCGGCTCTGGCTGATTACGAGCTCAGGTAGCTCCCCAACCACATCGGGCCCCATCTACTGCTGTAGGCCTCCCTCTGCGGCCGGCTAGTTACTTCCTCGACGGCATATTTGAAATACAAATCAGTTCTATCAGGGGGAGAATCACCCTATCAACATCACTTTAACGCACGATTTAAGATCAGAAGGAAAAGTAACATCCTAATGTCCTGTAGCCTCCTGTTTATAGATGTGGTGCAAGACACACCGATAAACAAGACTCTACTAGACATGGTCTGTGGACACTCCAAGGACTAACTGCTCTGACACCACTTCTATCACGACCCAACCCAGGGGCCATCAGTAGTGCTGGTTGGGCACCCAAACAAATACTAAACCAGATTTCCATTCACAATAATTAAGGAAATTCATGAAATTTCGACAGAGTTTTCTCTATTTTACTGACTAGCCTCAACTGCAAACAGCGAACCCATCAATAGCAAACATTACCATATAAATATATACATATATATATATGCGGGCCGACAAGGTCACCGCTGCGGCAGAACAGCCCAACAAACATATCATACAAATGAAATCATAACAACATAGTTCCTACACCCACATGTATCCACAGACCTCTATATACAGAAACGGGATCATAAGATGGGACAGGGCCTCATCATACCTCGAATGTATACATATGCAAATTACAAAAAATAAGAAATATGTATATACCAACAGACTTCTCCTGAGGCAAGAGAGCACTTCAACGGTAGGCAAGGATCCTAAGAAGATGGCCCTCTAACCTGTTGATCTGTACCTACTAGCATAAACGCAGTCCTCGAAAAGAGGGGGTTAATATGAAATACGTACCAAGTATGTAAAGTGGAAAGTTCGAAATGTAAGTGAAAGTAATACTCCGAATAAGAAAATATAGAAGTCAAACCTGTATGTAAACATCAAAATATTTATTTATTCAAACATCAAAATAATGCCCATCGGATGGGAATGATGGCGACCTCCAAACTTGCACCATACCACATCTTAACACCAGAAGTTTCAAATCTCTGAGGTGAGCCGAGGCAAACAACGGCCAAGCGCTCACATCATAGGAAAGGTGAACCAGGGCGACACGCAAAGCATTCATGTATGATAATGCATAGAGGTCATCATGCCCGTTTATAGAGCTGAGGCAACGGTGCCATGCACTCTTATGAGCTAGGCAAACTCGGCCCAGCACTCACACGTCATGATGCCATCCCAAGCCCAACTCCTTATGTCTCCAAGCTAAGCAAAGTTGGTCCATAGGCAAACCGACCCGCCGTATCCAACCTACTTCAGAATATATATAAATATTATCATATATGCACATGAAATAACTGGCTCGGGAATCGATAAACGAGGCCATACGGGCACGAATAGAGTCGTGAGAATCATATGCACGAAAATTGGTTTCAAACACTTAGCAATCTGCAAAATGTTCACTTTTAAAATAAATTAGTTATTCTTTTATGAGATTTTGCCAAAATTGCTCAAATTCACATTTAGAGGTAAATTCGAAACAAATTGAACTTATAGCTTTCCAATTATCTAATTCCAATCAAACGAACACTATTCAGGGGTTCCAACTCAAAAAAATTTAAGATGAAGTAAATTTATCGGAAGATTGGCCAAAAATGAACATAGATTATTTTCAAACCTAAACTGTAAAAGAAAGGGATTTTTCAAATGTACAACGTTGAATAACCTTACTAATTCATGCCAAAGTGTAGGAAATCTTTGCATAGCTCAATTTCATTTACCAACTAGCTCCAACATAAAGTCAATCCAAAATTAGACTTCCGGACATTCAACGTCTACATAATTACAACAACGCCAATGATTAATGTCTATATCGTAACTTAATTCCTAACTTTTCGTTCTAAATTTATAAAACTTTTGGCAGCATTTTCGCTTAAAATACACTGCCCCAAGAATTCAACTCGGCTCAAAAAATCAATCAACAACAACAACAACCACCCATATCATCAACAAACCTTTTCCAATACCACCACAACATCAAAACGCCACAAAACGCTATTGCGATGTAAATAGCAAAACAGGGCAACATAGAATCAAACTCATATCTATCATATTCAAGCCTTTCGATATACTCTAAAACCCAAAATACATCACCCCAACGCCCAACGCAAACCCCTAACGCTAAAACATAACATTATACCTTTGACGAGACTCTAATTCAAGATAGCGTTCATGTAATCACTTGAATAATTTTATAACACTTATTTCATCCCATAAAGACTATTTTCATGACAATTAAACATAGATACATGACAACAATTCAATATATAGCCATATGCAAATTTGTTCCCAATTCGACCACAAATTCAAAATTCGCAATTCCATTAACAACCAATCCTATTTTCGTATTTTTCCTTCATTTTAACACATTCCTAACACCTTCACAACATTTAATTAACAAAAACTAAGATAAAAATTAACATACCTTGCAATCTTTCACTACACCCAAAACCTTTGTAGCCGCTAAACTACGCATTTTCTTGACCAACCAAGTCCACCACGCTACTTAGGGGATTCAATATACCGAGGTTGAAGCATCAAATAATAAAAAACACAAAAAAATTAAATATTTTTTGCAGGTTACTGGAGCAACCCGAGGCTACTATAGCTTTGGCTTTAATTTTATTCTACAAAATTTTTCTAAGTGTAAACTTGTTGATCTTGTACAAGATATACTTGTATATATAGACAATAAGTATACCACTTGGACCAATCAAAGGAGTACATATACACTTGACCCCACCTCAAATTATAATTAAGGACCAAACTTAGAAGAAATGTTGCATTGGGTCCCAAACTTTATTAAATCGAGCCAATTGAGGACTTTCGGGGTTTAAGTTAAGTTTTGGGTTCTAACACTAACCTTTGACCAAAGGGCTTGGTGAACTTAAATTATCGTTCTGCATGCTAAACTCTAGTCAAGAATTGGGTTATCCAGAGATATTGAGTTGGTGAATCATGGAAAACACAATACCCAACACTGCAACCCCCCTTTTTGGGGAATTACATGAGTTGTGTATTGGTGAATTCTTTATAAGTCTTTGTATTCTCTGTGGGATTCGACCCTAAACTTCGTTAGGTTTTATATTTGACAACAACTGTTTTATCCTCAAAAGGAGGTGTAACTTGGGCTTGATCAGTTATGTCCCAATTAAGATGATGATTATGATTTCAAGTAAAGTATAGATATGACAAGAATGTGGCCACCTAATGTCTCTAATATGTTTCTTTGGGCAATGATGGGTTGTTTTACACCAAGTGTATAAGTGTGAAGGACCATAGAATGAGTTTGGAGGTAGGGATAGCTATCCCCAAGGGTCCTTACTCCTTTCTCATATCTATGTTCTTAATGGAGTTATTTTTATGTGTGAAAGTATGACATGAAGTATTATTTATCTTTTTAGCCTAATTATGCAAGATTATGAAGTATCTTTGGCTTTTAAGCTTAAGTATACGTGTAAATGATTTGAAAGATGTATTCCTCGTTTACAAGCATGTAAAAGTATATGTATTCCCATGTGATGATGACTTAGCACCGATGGTATTGGAGGCAAGGAGGGTTATCGCCAATGGTATTCTCTCCTTTCTCTTGAACTATGTGCCTAACATAGGTTTAGGTTTATGCCCCTATGTGGATGATGAATTTTAATGGGTCTACCTTTGGCTAGTAGGTCACCTCTTTATCTATTATGGGGAACACAACTGAATTCCAAGTTATAGCTCACTTGGTCTTATGTCAATTAAGGTCCCATCCCCGTTATATGCAAAGAAATATTTTCATTCATGCATTATGTACTTCATCGCTTATTAATATATTATTATTTCTTAATACTTGTTTCTATAAATGTGTCCTTGTCATCTATCATTCAATGGAGGATTAATGAGTTCATATGCATTCATGCCCCCATACTTAGTATATTCAAATGTACTAATGTATATTTTTAATGACATGATCTAACAATGTAGGGAAAAGATACTACATTCATCCACCATTTGAAGGCTAGTCAGATTTGAGAAAAGTTGTTGTAGTGAGTCTTGTCTTCCAAGGATAAGCCACCATCCATCTACCTTATGTTACTTCTCCTTATGCTACTTACTTTGAGGGTGAGCCCGGGCATGTCTTGGCCCCTTACCTATTTTAAGATTAGAGGTATTGCTAGATATCATGTAGACTCTTGTACGGTTATATGATATGCTGTGTTGTTTAGAGATCATAGTTATGGCTATCTATTGGATGTGGTTATTATGATGTATATATTTATCATATGATGTGGAAATGTGGAAGATGCTGAGTCCCATTTTGCCCCAATAGCGTGAGTCATACTTTCCTGTCCCTTAGATTTATGTCTTTACTATCTCATTACATGCTTCCGAACCGATGATGTGAACATGGATACTATTGAGGCTAGTTTGGGGACTCTCGGTTTTTTATTCGCCATGTCACTCCTAAACCCTAGATCCGGGTTGTGACAAGTTTATATTCCATAAGCAATAACAATAGATTGGTTATATAACCTAAAATATTGCAAACATTGGGATAATACGCTCCAAGAAATTAACAATAGTGAAATGAAACTTTTCTAAAAAAAATAACAATATCATTTATTTTTTCCCAATCAAATTCTTGCAATATGAGTTCGAAAAATTAGCAGCATATTGATTAAAAAATGTAGTTACCGAGGTTTTATAAACATAAGAAGTTTTCCAAAATTCATAAGTTGAATTCCATCTAGTATTAGTTTCTTCAGGCATTAATTTTGGTGTAAGTTCATTTTCTTGATATTTTCTTTTAAATTTTTTAAGTCTAGTCTTTGTATTATTTTCATGAATAAAACTGACTGCATGCCTACGATTTTCAATGAAGTGCTCAAAAAATATAGTTCATCTTTTACAATTAAATTATATATGTGACACACATGTAATAATAAAAATTTCATTTGGAGGGGGGACAAATATTTTAAAAATTCAACAGCAGCGTTGTTGTTAGATGCATTATCAAATGCATTACATAAAACTTTTTGTTCAAGACCACAATATTTTGCAACCATTGTAGTAGTCTTAGAAATAAATTGTGCAGTATCTTTAAAGTTTTCATCATATTGAAATGCTAAAATACATTTTTTTATGAAAAAATCACTATCTACCAATTGACAAGTAATAGTTAAATAATCGTCTTTAGTTATAGCATGATCAAGATGAGAAGTAGGAGAAACTCTACATGGAAAATTTGTTAATAATCAACGTAAATAATATACATATTGTCCATGAGGTCCAAAAATATCTGATTGACAAGTACTTCTAGGAATACTTTTAAACATGGGATTATAAATTGATATTACATAATGAATAAAAGCACCAGAAGAAGCAAACGAAAAAGGTAAACAATCCAAAACTATCATTTTTGCTAACTATTCCCGAATCTTTATTTTATTGTATGCCCTAATTAATAAGCTTGTCTATAGGGGTTAGTGACCCCTATTTATGTTATTTTGTAAGGACTTGGAACTCCCAATACATCATTGATGCTTAAAATCAAGGTTCTAGGAGTTTTTGACCAAGATGATAGTCCATTGTCACCTCCATGAGTCGTGGAGAGGTCCACGAGTTGTGGAGGCTGCCTAGGGGATGTCTCTTGGCCTTATGCAGGTTGTATTTTGGTTTATTGTGGAGTTTAACACCATGTGGTCCTTCACTGAGCCCTACACAACTTATGCTGCTCACCACTGGCTGAAAGTGGCTCATAGTAGGTGCCCTTGGCTAGAAAGCCACAGTGTGGCTAAGGCACCCACCACGGACCCTTGTACGGGCCATACAACCACCATAGCTCGTGATGGGGTCCTATGATGGTGTTAGTCTAGAAATTTTTCTAAGTATCAGATCACCATCTAGGAACATGGATCTTTTTACGAGAGCTTGTATGAACCACAGAGCTTTGTATGACTCGTGATACCTTCAGTGGAAATTTCCTTGGTCTGAAATTTGGCTAAGTGTCTAAAAACCCTTACCATGGACCCATGTATGGTCCATTGAGTGTTCTACGAGTCATGATGCTCTTGAACAGGCCACCTGGGCACTTTTTAGTAATCGTTTTATTAATAGTTTTCTCATAATGTGGTGATTTCTAAGGGTCGCTTGTGACTTTCTGACCTATTCTAAACCCTTGAAAAGACCAATACTTATTCATTCTTATTCAAATTCATTCATTATACTTAGTATACTTAAAGTCTCTCTTCTAAGAACTCCTCTCAAGTGTGACATTGAAGATAAAACTTGGAAATCCAAGAAGGGCTTTCTTCTAAAATCAACTTCTTCTTAATTATTCTAAGTTTTATAATCTATGTAGGATTGATTCATGGCCCCTTTCAACCATGAAGAGCCCTAATATTTTTTACTCCTTGGTTTATGAATTTCAATCTACTTTGAATATTAGTCTTTTAAATTAGTGTTGATTTGAACAAATTTGCTATGGGTTGTATTTGATTGATGTTTCTAAAGTGATTTATGCCCTAACATGATAAATTGCATTGATATTATGAAGGTTCGAATATGCATGTCCCTTTAAATGTTAAAATTACCATATCAAGTATGCTTTAATGGTAAAATTGTTAATGGATTTACTTTGATTTCATCTTATATCGCTATTTTAAGTATAAATCTCTATTGGTCATCCTATTCTCTCATCATTCATGGCATATGCATACATGAACATTAATTTTCAAGAAGTTTATAATATGGGTTCAGACCCAATTATGATGATGAATATGATTTGAAGGAATGTGTGGTTTTGACATGGCATGTGGTCACATAATGTCTATTGAAATGACCCCAAAAAGTACTCAAAAATCTGCCTCAAAACTGTTAGAATCATGATTTTTTTATATATCTTAAAATTCGTGCATGATATTGAAAATTTGACTTCATATTCTTGATCAGGGGCAAAAATTGAGTGGGACATGGGTCTAAGACTGATTTTAGAGCAATTGTATCAAAATTTGTAAATCGCAAAATGTGATTTCAAGAGAGGTTGCCGCACCCAAGGCGCGACGCACCAAGATTTATAACTCAATGGCCTCAACATATAGTACGAAAGATTATCCTAAATTGTACATTCATGAGTTATTGAGATTGCATGGGGTGCCCTTATACATCATCTCGGATCGTGGTGCTCAATTCACTTTTCATTTTTGGAGGTCTTTCTAAAGAGGTCTTGGTACCAAGGTGAAGCTTAGCACAGGCTTCCACCCTCAAACGGATGGCCAAGACGAAAAAACTATCCAAACTCTTGAGGATATCTTTAGGGCTTATGTTTTGTAGTTTAAGGGTAGTCGGGATAATGATCCTCCATTGACGGAGTTTTCTTATAATAATAGCTATCATCCTAGCATTAGTATGGCTCCTTTTGAGGCCCTTTATGGTAGATGTTGCAGATCACCGATTGGGTGGTTTAAAGTGGGAGAAATGAGTTGTTGTGTCTAGATCTAGTTATGGAGGCTATGTAGAAGTAAGGTTGATTAGAGAAAGGTTGAAAATAGTCCAATGTCATCAAAAGTCCTATGTTGAGGTGAGGAGAAGAGATCTTGAAATTAAAGTTGGTGATTAGGTCTATTTGAAGGTTTCACCCATGAAGGGCGTGCTTCATTTTTGTAAGTAGGGTAAATTGAACCCAAGATTTATTTGTCCTTACAAGGTGATGAGAAGGATTTGTAAGGTGTACTATGAGTTAAACTTTCCTAGTGAAATGGATTTGGTTCATCCGGTCTTTCATGTATTCATGTTGAGGAAATGTTTGAGTGATCTGAATGCTATTGTCCCATTAGATGTGGTATGTGTTATTGATGACAACTTGAATTATGAAGAGATTCTAGTAGAGATGTTAGATAGACAAGTTGTCATTACCCAAGCCTATGGCCTAGACATGACACAATGAATGAGGAACACGAAGGAACCGCAAACAAGGCTCTTGTCTTATCACTACACATCATTGGTCGCGAAAGCATTTAAATGAGTTACCATAGTAGAGATAGGGCAATGGGACTAAGGGTAAAGCTTGTATAACATCATAATCAAGAGACAAAAGAGCCAAATCTCATATCATAGGTATATATCATATCCAACAACACCTCTACTACATGGATAGAGTAAGGTCGAAGAAAAAGCAACCAGGATCACCCTCATTGCTAAAGAAAACAATAAAGAAGAATGACTCAACAAAAATAAGAGAAACTTAGACTAAGGTCCACAAAGTAGAGTACTTACCAACTATCTTGGGTAGTATGGGACTAGCCACGTGGAGGAGGAGGATGATCAACTTGAACACCAGTTTCTACATGGAGACATCATGTAGGTATAGAGTATACATTTGTATGTACTAAGTATATGTGATACCTCGTAACTCTATGGTATTATGCATCCATGTTTGAAGCTTCATTTTGTTTGGTTGGAGGTGTATTAGCTTCATGGGAGACTCCTAGTACCTAAACAAGTTCAAGACTTCCCTAAGAGTGGACTTTTGGGTGATGGTTCGTACAAGGGTCAAATTTAAACTGGGATAACTTTTAGCACACTTTGAACTTCATAGACCAAGACATTTCAAATGAAATCGATTTGAGTTATTTTACAACACACTTTGTCTTACCATATTCCGAGGCTGGATGAAGCAGTTATGATCATTTTCGTAAGACCCTCCTGTGTAGCGATATCAAATGGGCACTTTGACAAGCATTGTGGCCTTAGACAAACCATTTAGATAGGTTGTAGTTGGTAAAGACTAGTTCTTGTATAGGTATTGAAAATACCTCTAAGTTATCTTCGCAACGCACTTAGTTTCACCACATTCTGATGTCGCATGAAGGAGTTATGATCGTTTTTGTGAGACCCTCTTGGGCATGGTGTCAAACGGACTTCTTGAAGTCCAGTGTGGCCTTTGATGGGACATTTGCGGCAGGTGGGGTTGAAAAAGTCTAATTTTGGTACTAAGGAAGGTGATACAGCCAGCAGCATAGGGTGCGTAGCTCACCACTGACCGTGGGGATGGCCACAAGGTATGCCAAAGGAAGCTTGTTGGACTTGGGGAAAATGCGACTAAGAGTGGTAACAAAGGCACTATTGATGGGACATGTGGAGCGTGAATGGGTGCAGCACCTGGTAGTGTGGTGGACTACAATATTTTCTTGTCTACGTGACCTGGGACTGACCAGTAAACAGTCTGTGTAATACTACACGGTCCGTGAAATTGGCCATCAAAGTGATGTTGACGCTAACTTTTTCTCAAGTGTTCTAATTCCATTTTTCTGTCTATTTCTTATCTCACGGGCACTCCACATGACCGGTGAAGTGACACACGGCCAGTCAAGTCTCCAGTGAGATGACACTTTGCCAATTTTTCCATCGATTCATTTATGGCATCTCTGTAAATTGTAATTACTCTAATGCCATTTTTAGACTTCCAATTCTATCTTAACCTTCTTAAAAGACCTAAACAATATTCCGAAGGATCATACTTATTACTCTCATCTCAAATACACTCTCAATTCTCTCAATAACCTCCATTAATCCCCAATTAAATTTCAAGGAAAGAAAAGAAAAAGATTGGATTCAAAGATCATTTCCAAGCCTCCATTCTTCTCAATCTTAATTCCAAGCAACTCTAGACCTAAGGTATATGGTGTTGAAACGTTGGTTCCTTCCGACCATGGTGCCTAAACGCTCTTTAACTTAATAATGCATGATTTAAAGATGATTTTACATGTAGGTCTTCTATGTTGAGAAATTTACTGCACAGTGATTTTAGTTCATGAAAGTATAGTTGTTTTAGCATGTTTTGAGGTCCAAATCATGGATCTAAAGTTGGGCTTGATGAGGAGTTTTGAGGTGAATGTATCTGGGATGTGGAAAGGTGTTGATTTATAGTTTTACAATAGATTTTCTTGCTTGATTTCATCTTTAAATTGCATGGTCTTTTACCCCTATTATACACCCCCAAAGTGTTTGATAAAATGTCCGGTTATGGTGTCTTCAGGAATTGAAGGTCCTAAGCATGAGATATGATAGTAATGATGTTGTGATCATGAAATAAGATTATGTATATGATTATTCCTATGTGATGTATTCTCTTAGAGCCTATGATGAAAACAATGTAAAGAGTGTTGCATTAAACCATATGATAAATTCTATATAAAGTGTAAAACTCGATCATGCCCAATCTGGGAGGTCTAAGAGCTCGAATAACCTAGTGAAAGATTTGTACTTCTCCATATAGTGATAGAGTGACATCATCACTAACCTATATGGGTGTTAGTACTCATCAACCTAGATGAGGGATAATACTCATCCACCTAATTGATGGGGCGGCATCATCACTAACCTAGATGGGAGTTAGTACTCATCAACCTAGATGTGGATTAGTATTCATCCACCTTGGTGATGTAGCAGCATTATCACCAACCTATATGAGTGTTAGTACTAATCTACCTAAGTATGAGGTGGAATCACTAAACTAACAAATGGTTGTACATTTGGAAATCTAGCTTGGTCTCTTCTTCACATATGATATCCTATATAAGCATGTGTTACTTAACCATGTTTTACTTATGCATTGATCATATATGCCATATTATTATACCGTCCTCATTGCCTATTATTGTGCATCTTGACTATGATGCCTAATTCTTGTTGCATCGCATCTTACGTACTTAGTAAATTCACACCTACTAATGTATACTCTTGCCTACATGATATCACCCTGTAAGAACCAGTGCTCAAGTTGATCATCATCTTCCCCCACGTGACTAGTCGGTGCTACTCTAAGCTTGTTAGTGAGTCCTCCATTTCAGAGACCTTAGTCTATGTTGCTATCATCTATGTATTGAGACACTATCTTATGTTTTATTGACTATGAGGGTATGCCCGATAGCTTTGTCTTGGCCCCTACTCTATCTATCTATTTAGAGGTGTTTCTTGGATAGGTTGTGTATTTATGATATGCGCTATGACTCATTGTCTTTGTTGTTGGTGTTTTGACAAGCTATCCCTTAGACCCTTGTTTGTTTTGCTTAATTTATTCCTTTTATACACTTCCACGACCAAGGATGTGCAATGGCAAGTTAACAGGCTTCATTCGGGTTCTTTCTGGTTCCCTATTTGTTGTGTCATGTCTACGTCCTAGGATTAAGTAGTGACAGTATGCAGGATGAAATCCATTGATAGAAAGGCATCGTAATCAAAATGCATAAAGATAATAAATAGACAAAATAGTAGAAATATGGTATGCATGATTAATGCTCAAGTAAGATAGGTTTACATAGAATAGAACGTATATGTTAGAAGAGACAATTAACAATTAGTGGATCGTCACACCCTACCACCCTTGGTGATTAAGATACAAACTCTATTAATAGGTTGGTGGATCATCGCATCGTACCACCCTTGGTGTCGGACTACAAACCACCCGATTGGTTGATGGGTATAAAACCCCAACAAGGTTGCTAGATCGTCGCACTCTAATACCTTTGGTGACAGAGTACAAACCCCCCTTTGGTATGATTTCTTCATGAAAAACAATAAGTATATGATAGTAACTCTACTGGAAATTTGCTAGAAATTCTGGACAGCTTGTGTCCAGATGCTGCTCATTTAACTTTTATTTTGGTGACTTCTATATAGTTTTTGGGATTTATTATGAAGAGATCTTGGTGTTTTTAAGATCGTTTAAGTTATATATATTGCTAGTATGGTTTCATCATGTAAAACAAGAAGTACATGCTATTATGT
This sequence comes from Solanum sejunctum, assembly GCA_025642045.1. NCBI lineage: Eukaryota > Viridiplantae > Streptophyta > Magnoliopsida > Solanales > Solanaceae > Solanum > Solanum sejunctum. Next base: position 12 of record JAOTQJ010071581.1, on the reverse strand, counting down.
TAAGCTGGAAAT
>JAOTQJ010071580.1:0-47285 GCA_025642045.1 Solanum sejunctum | reverse complement strand
TTTATGGATCTGATGAATAGGGTATTCAAGCCATTCTTGGATGTGTTCGTGATAGTGTTTATAGATGACATTTTGGTTTATTCAAGATCCAAAGAGAACCACACAGATCACTTGCGCCAGGTGCTATAGGTTCTTCCTGATCGACAGTTGTATGCCAAATTTTCTAAATACGAATTTTGGCTGAAGTCATTAACATTCTTGGGCCATATTGTGTCTGATAAAGGAATAAGGGTTGATTCACAAAAGATAGAAGCTATAAAAGACTGGAAAAGACCAACAACACCCACGGAAGTTCAGAGCTTCCTAGGCTTGGCAGTCTATTACAGGATGTTTGTTGAAGGTTTTTCTTCTATTTCTGCACCCCTAACAAAACTGACACAAAGCTAAGTTTCAATGGATTAATGCATGTGAAAGAAGATTCCAGGAGCTGAAAAATAAGCTAACTTCTGCACCTGTGCTAGCATTTCCAGAAGGCACTATGGGGTACGCAGTGTATTATGATGCTTCAGGAGTTGGCTTAGGGTGTGTTTTTAACACAGAATGTTAAGGTAACACCCCACACCTTACTAGCACAAGTCAAATGAAACATAACATGGTTTGGTCAAATTAGCACTAACTTTCAAAAGTGTTTGAATCTTGTGTTAATGGGCTATATGTGCGTCTAACGCTTAAGAGGGTCGAGTGCATACATGTTTTATGTCGAATTGAGTAGATTATGGCCTTAAATGAAGTAAGAAAATTGAGGTGCTTGTAGGACTTAGAAGCTCGTAGGTGAGTCACCTACTTGCTTAGCTTAAATCGCTAACTAAACGGAGACGAGACTCGGCATCGAATTTGTCCAAGTTCGGTTGTGAATAAAGTCTGTGTTAAGGTTGTAACTTTGGCCCATGTTTTAGTATCATAAATGGGCAACATTTTCAGACTAAAAAGTATAAGAAAAAGGGCCCAAATACATCACACTACACTTAGCAAATTGGGCCCAAAACTAAGTAAGTGAAAGTTTGAAAATAGGCAACCCAAGTCCATCAAGTTGGTGCTCTAAAAGGTCCAAATGAAAGGAGAAAGGACCTATAGCACCTCCTTAGTGAAATAAGGCTGAGAATACCTTAGTTAGATTGGCCAAAGTACACTATAAAAAGGGGTCAAAGCAGCTCCCAAAGATCATTTCTCAACTTGACCTCACAAAAATCAGATTTGCTCTCTACATTTCCTCTCAACTTTTCTCAACTTTGTGAAGCACCCAAACGACTCTTTTAGGGTTAGGAGCCTCTAAACCTTGACCACAAAGGTAAGTAATTATAGTTGTGTATTTAGTATAGTTTCATCATGAAAAACAAGAAATAGATGCTAGTTACGCTTGATGAAATTTGTTGGACAGATTTTGTGCAGAAAGTTAATGCACCTTTTCCTTTTGTTTTGGTGATTTCTCTATGGTTTGTGAGTTGTATTATAAACAGAACTTGGTATTGTTTACATGGTTTGAGTTATAAACATCACCCTAAGGTTGCTGCCCTTGTTTTGGTTTCATTTAGCAAGCGCATTTTATCGAGTTATCTTAAGCGTCATGTTGATTGAAACTTGCAGGCTATTGTTTGTAAAGCTATTACCTCACGTCCTTCATGACTTCTCAAGTGCTGTTATAGGACAGTTTGAGGTCTGTTTATATGTTTAAATATTGCTAGGACAGTTTGGTTAAAGTTGGAATAGGTTTGGAGTTCTCAACGTTGAAATGTAGCGAAGGAAGGTAACATTATGCTGTTTGTTTTTAGATTGTGTGGAATTATGATGTGTTGTGCTTTGTGGGCTGTTGTAATCCTATTATGGACTGAAAATAGGCTTTACATGATGTGTACTGTTTATAATCACCCGCTTGTTGCCCATGTATTATTTTCTTATGTGTTTGGGATACCAAGGTGTATCTATTGGCTATTAATGTTAGTTTTATCACCTACTATGATGTAGATAAGTATTTGGAGGAAAGAAAGGTTATCTAGAGGTAGTAACAAGGTCATACAACGAGATATGTAAGGTTATTTGATTTTGTATCACTTGGCATGAAACATAGTCTCTCCTTGGTACATAAATGAATTCACCAACTACAACACAACTATTAACCATGTCTCCACTCTTGTACATATTCATATGATTCCATACATAGTCACCTTCAAAACTGCATACATGTTTTGATACCAAGTTACATAAGTTCTTGTTACGAAATAAAGTTCACGAGCTGTTCCATTTCATACGCATTTCACCATTTGTGTAATATACTCTTTTCATTGTCATGTTGTCTTGTGTGATTATTCACATGTCACATGCTACATATATAGTCCTACAGCTCCAATTGTGGCCACCAAAAGAATCAGCTCAAAGGTAATTGAAAGATACAGTATACAGTTTCTGATAGGTGGTAGCCTAAGAGGGATGAGTATAACATAGCCAGGGATGATCCTATCAAAGGGGGGTAGCCCGAGGGGTTGAGTATAACCTAGCCAATGGCGAACCCAATACAATTTCACCACTGATCAGTTGGTCGTTTGTTTTACAGCTATGCACAGATTATACAGTAAAGGTAAAGTAGTAGAAAGGACATAAAGTATAGGATTCTACAGTATAACTCAGGGTGGTCCATATTCTGCTACAGATGCATAGTTTTATTTGGGTTATTACTTTATGTATAGTATGTCCTGCCATACATACTTTGCATATTATCTCGTACTGACGTCCCTTATGGGGACCCATATTTTATACTGCAGGTACAGGTGCTAGTAGATCTCCCTAGTAGAAGTACAGAATATTCAGTTATTGTCACCAAGCTCCAGGTTGCTTCGGGGCTTTGTATGTGTCTAGAGCTTAGGTTTTTTGATTGCATAGTTTGTTGAGGCAGGGCCTGCCCTGACCCTTATAAGATGTTTTTCTTTATTTAGAGGCTTTGTAGACTATGTAAAGTAAACTTTGGTCATGACTCGTACTTTAAATATCGTGGCCCCAATGGCCTAGGCATATGCACTCCCTTTTGGCTTGTTATCACTGCTTGTCTTATTAAAAGCATATCAAACATAGAAACCCCTTATAGTATGTATAGAAAGTGCATAGTAACAAGTTGGTTCTCCCGAGCCTTATCGGCGATGGGTGACAATCCGCCCTAATGGGACTTTGGGGTGTGACAACATGATCTAACCATATAGGGACCAAAGCTCTTGTTCATCCTCCTCCTCCACATGGCTATACATGTTGATTGAAGATTGATATTGGTAAGTCCTTCATTTCAGGGATAATATCCAGTCATTTTTATGCTTTTGTTAAGACTTATCTATTTATGGATAGTTATCTTTTGAGGTAAGCTCGAGGGATGTCTTGGCCGCGATTCCATTACGTGAGAAGTGTTGTTGGATATGGATATGGATGTTGAGAGCTTAACTCCTTTCGCAATTATCTAATTTTGAAGACTTCGCTTCGCCCTTATCCCCTTATCATATGTTGATGCTTGTTGTTGCTGTGGTTGGATGTCGCAAGTTCCAAATATCCCTATAGCATGAGTCATACTTATCGCTCCATAGTCTATATTTGCTAGATGTACATGCCAATCCTCTTCCCTATATCATATTTACCCTTTTCTTAGTCAATATTTGTTAGGTGTATATGCTAAACCTCTACCCTATATCATCCCCACAGCTTGAGTCCAATGTGTCATTTCCCCTAGAAATTTCTTGCTTGATTATTTAATTAGGCTTCTGCAACCAAGGATGTGTCATGCATACTTAAGAGGATTATTTTTGGCCCGTTTGGATTCCCATTCATAATGTTACACATTCACCCTAGGCTTTGGTTGTGACAGAAACTTCATAGTGTGGGTTTGTCTAATATTTCAGATTATGGTACTCAATCACTTCATACTTTTGGATGTATTTTCAAAGGGACCTTGGTACCAAAGTTATGCTAAGTACCACTTTTTACTCTCAAACCGATGGGCAATCCGAGAGAATAATTCAAACTTTAGAAGACATGTTGAGGTCATCTATACTTGATTTCAAGGGCAATTGGGATGATCTCCTATAGTTGACTGAATATCCATATAATAATAGTCATCACTCAAGCATTGAAATGAAACCTTTTGAGGCATTATATGAAAGAAAATGTAGGTCTATGTTTGGTGGCATGACCTAACCTAGGATTTAGTCGTAACATGGCGAACGAGACATCGGTATGTACCTCATACAAGTTATCTTAGCATAACAATCATTCATACACATAAATTCACTCATTTTGTGAAAGTAAATGAGAAAGGGTCTATAGAATATCATTTGATCAAAAACATCATCTTAAAACACACATAGAGTCTATAAACATACCTACTAGAACATGAATAAAGGGGAACAAGTAAATGTTAGTCTCCCTCAAAGAGAAAAGTTTCAAAATTTGAACATAGAAAGTAAAATCCTTTACTTTAAAAACCAAAATATATATAATGTACAAAAATATATAGCAAGAAAGGAAAATAGGTGGAGACCCGAACTTAAGGTCTTACTACAACAGTACTAGTCTTGGAACGTCAGAAGAAGTTACCATGAGCCGGGGGATGAGCACCTGTCCCTCTATGGTCATATATGTAGGCAAAGTATGTGTTAGTACTTTTGGAAGGTACTAACTATGTGAGACGCAATGTAAATATGAAATTGTAATGCCATCATTCATAAGTTAAAGACTTCATGCAAGGAATGGTAAAGGCAACAGTAATATGAGATTAAGCATGCACAAGAAGTATCGATCAATATGAATGCAAGTAATGTGCAAATGAAACACATGTGATGGAACGAAGACATCAATATCATACTTTTGTGTGAATGGATCGTAACCGACATATAAGATCATATGAGCTACTCCATGGAATCAAATATAACCCCCGATGTTGGTACGGGAAGATGACTTGCTGGGTGAAACTCTATCATATAACATACATCGTCATATATCATAAATGGCCTATATTACCATATAAGGGCTCCTATAGTGGCATATAGTTAATGGGGTTCAAAGGGTTGCTTCTAGGTTCCCTTACCTGACCCCACCTCATTGCCTCATTCAATGCTAAGTCATCCCACAAAATATTTAAAACACATATATTAGTAAAATCATGAAACATAGAATCATAAGTAGCAATCTCAAGAGTAGCTCGAAACTTATGAAATCACCAAGTGGGAATTATCGTTTCATCTTGGGGACCATCAGAAACATCATTTAGGGCATTATTGACATGATTATTTCTTTGAAAAATCATCAACTTAAACCCATCTATTATTCCCTACCTATCATCATATAAAATTCAAGCATTGACTTCAAACTTACTGGACCAAATCATTAGTTGGGAAAAAAAATCATAAACCATAAGAAACATGCATGATCATGGGTCTAATGTTCTTATATAAAGCATGTATTAATAGCCCATTCTTCCCCTTAAAATACCACATCATTGGGGTAATCTTCATCAATTTAAAACATATGAAAATACTCAGTAAAGCATCACATGTTAACACTAATGGCATATTATAACATAATACATCATGAAATCATCATTAGCATGCATGATAGTATTTAAAGAACTTAAAGACAAGGTAAAAGCTTTTAATGTAGGACTTTGTGGGTGAAAGGAGACCAAAAAATCAACTCACATAACTTAGGTATACCTATGAAGAAGGAACTTGTTCTTATAGAAGAGAACCTTGATAATCCTAGCCACCTTGCCTTGCCTTTGGAGAGAATTAATGCCTTAGAAAATTTGTTAAAGTGGAAGAATGATAAACAAAATTGGAATCTATGTCTTTAAGGTCTGTTTAGGTGCCTAAAGATCCTAAAATTACATAATTTAGGCTTAGGATTAACGAATAGGTCAAAATTTCCCTTAATTAAAACTATCAGTCAAGAACAACGAGACCTTGATTACGGATTATGGATGGAACAACGAGTCATGGATTGCCTCGTGGAGTCCTTCCGTACTTAGTAAAGTTTCTATACTCAGGTAACTCATTCATGAAGAATAACTATGTGTAGTGAAAAGGACCACAGACTGTCCTATTAATCGTGGGTTACATCCTAGAAACTCCAAATTTCTTTCATGTTTGGAACTCACACCTATGACCCTATCTGTGGTCCATGCTGCCTTCCACTGGCCATAGATGACATTCATAGATTATTTTGTACTTAGAAAAGTTTTCAACTTTCTAAGGCTCTCATCCACAAGACTGGTCTACGGCTCGTGCTTTAAGACATGTGTCGTGAACTTGGCTTAGTGAACTGACCCCAGGCTATTTCCACTCCAAGTATTCTACACTTTCTAGACTTCTAAGTTGAGGGTCCTTACAATATGTCCCCCTTGGGAATATTCATCCCTGAATGTACTTAAATATCAAATCTAAGGAGTTAAACATTAGCTAACAACCCAGTGTGCATGCAAAAATGCAGCCTAAACATCATTTCATGAAATCTTCAAAATCCACACTAAACTTATGTCTCAAAATAATCCATAAACATAAAAATGAGTGTATGTATCCTGCAAAAATTGAAATGTAAGAAATTTGAGCTTTGGTTAAGAATACTTAATACTTTAGGCTTGAGTAGAGATGACTAGATACCAGTAACGCTTCATCATGTCTGCTTTCGCTTCCCATGTCACACCCTCAACTTGTTGATTTCTCCATAGCACTTTGATGGATGCAACTTCTTTCTTTCTTAACCTCTTCACTTATAGGTCTAGCATTTTAACTGGTACTTCTTCATAACTCAAGTTCTCTTCACGGTTTATATCTTCAGAGGGAACTATGGAGTTTGAATCGCGTATGAACTTTCTCAATATTGAAACATGAAAGACCAGATAAATCAACTTCATTTCCTTAGGTAAGTCCAACTCGTATGCTACCTTGCCCATCCTTATCACCATCTTGTAAGGTCCTACATACCTGGAACTTAATTTTCCCTTTTTATCAAACCGAATGACACCTTTCATGGAAGCTACTTTCAAATAGGCCTAATCAGCAATGTTGAATTTAATGTCCATCCTCCTCATATTAGAGTAGCACTTTGGACGAATTTGGGTCGTTTTCAACTTTTCCCTTATGACTCTCACCTTTTTCATCACATCCATGACTAAGTCTAGTCCTAGCAAGGCTATCTCACCAATATTAAACCACCCAATAGGCGATCCACACCGTCTACCATACAAGGCTTAAAAGGGTTCCATTTTGATGCTTCCATGAAATCTATTATTGTAGGCAAACTAGGTGAGAGGCAAATGCTCATCCCAACTCTCCTTGAACTCCAACACGCAAGCTCTCTACATATGTTACAATGTTATAATTTTCCTTTTGGCTTGCCCATCGATTTGGCGATGGAAGGTGGTACATAATATCAACTTAATACAAAGACCCTTTTGGAAAGATTTCAAAAAATGAGATGTAAATTGTGCACCACAATCCAATATGATGGATAATGGAATCCCCTGCAATCTCACCAATTCTAAGATATACAAGTTAGCATTGTCTTCGATACTAAATGTGATTTTAACCGGTAAGAAGTGAGATGACTTTATAATCCAATCCACTATCACCCATATGGAGTCAAAACTTTTCCAGGTTTGAGACAACCCCACTACAAAGTCCATATTGACTTGTTCCCACTTCTAAATATGAATTTCAATATCTTGAGTTAGGCCACCTCATCTTTGATGCTTTACTTTGACTTATTGCAAATGGGCACACTCCGACATAAACTTGGCAATGTCCCTCTTCGTTCCATTCCACTAATTAAATTCCCTCAAATCACTTTACATTTTTAGAACCAATTGAATAGAATAAGAAGATTTTTGAGCTTCTTGTATATCGAATTCATCAACTCAATATCATTTGGCACACATAATCTCCCTTGATATCAGAGTACACCATCTCTCTCTTATGAGAAAACTTCTATCTTTCCTTCTATCACTAAGGCTTTCGATTCAACAAATGCAAGATCAAGGTATATCTCGAACTTAACATACTCAATGAAAGAAGATTCAGACCCATGTAGCACTATCACACTAGCAATAATAGATTCATCCAATTTTATTTCTAATCTATCCAACCTATGGACTTCTTTGGCCAACTTCCTTTTTCCATCATCTTCTAGGTAATACACATTACCTATGAAAATATACTAAGAGCATCAACCAGCACATTAGCTTTTCTTGGTTGTTAGTTCATACTCATGTCATAGTCTTTGAGAAGCCCGGGAAAAACTCCATTGTCTGAAGTTGAGATCTTCTTAGTTGAACACATGTTGAAGGCCCTTATGATCAGTGAATATATCTACATAAATCCTATGTAAGTAGTGACACCAAATCTTCAAAGCAAACACTATGGTCACAAGTTTAAGATCACGAGTTGGATAGTTCTTCTCATGTACCTTCAACTGTCTTGAGGCATAGGCAATCACCTTAGCATGTTGCATCAACACAAACCCCAACCCAATCCATGAAGCATCACAATAAATAACAAACCCATCATTACCTTTTTGGCAATGACAATATTGGAGGCAAAGTTAGTTGATCCTTCAAGGTTTGAAAACTCCTCTCACACACAAACTTTGCCTTCTTTTGAGTCAACTTGGTTAATGGGGACAAAATGGTGGAGTAATCTTCCACAAAAGTTCCATAATACCCAGTTAAGCCCAAGAAACTCTTAGTATTCGAAGGATTCAATGGCCTTCACCTATTTCTCACTGCTTTTATCATTTTAGGATCAACCATGATGCTATCACTTAACACCATATGCCAAAGAAAGGAAACCTTACTTACCCAAAATTCACACCTGTCAAATTTGGCAAAAAAACTTTGCTCCCTCAAAGTTTGTAGGAAAGTGCTCCATATGTTCTTCCTTACTCTGGAGTAGATTAGGATATCATTGATGAACACCACTATGAGTATATCGATGTAAGGCTTGAACACCGTATTCATAAGTTCCATGAATATAGTTGGTGCATTATTGAGTCCAAAAAACATTACCACAAATTCAAAGTGACCATACCGAGTCTAGAAAGCCATCTTAGGAATCTCTCTCTCTCTCTCTCACCCTTAGTTGGTGATACTCAGATCTTAAATCAATCTTGGATAAATGCGTAGTTCTTTACAAATTGTCAAACTAATAATCTATTCTTAGGATTAGATATTTATTCTTAATTCTAACCTTGTTGAGTAGTCGTTACTCTATATGCATGCGGAGCAACTCGTCCTTCTTTCTTATAAAGAAAATTGGAGCACCCATGGAGACTTATTAGATCTAATAAAACTCTTTTCAAATAAATCTTTCAATTGTTATTTTAGCTCCTTCAACTCCATGAGAGCCATTCTATAAGGAGGAATTGAGATTGGTTTAGTGTCAGGTCAGAGCTACTTGCCAAAATCAATTTTCCTTTCACGAGAAAGATCCGATAACCCATTCGAAAAAGACATCGGGCAATTCATTGACTATATGAAATGAATAAAGAGAAGTGACTTTAGAAGTGACATCTTTGACTCTTACTAGATGATATATGCATATGTTCGAGTTCATTTTCCGGGCCTTTAGGAAGGAAACAAATCGACCTCTACATGAATAATTTCTACCCTCCTACTTAAGAATGAACTCATTTGGGAACTGGAACTTGACATTATAAGTCTAAAAATCTATGGAGGCATAGGAAGTAGATAACCAATATATCCTAATTATAGCATCTAAGTCAACCATAGATAGTTCTGCTAAGTCACAAGGGACAACTTTATGCAAGAGGGAAATGAGACAATTTCTATAAACTCTTTATGCAACAATAGACTCTCCTACGGGAATACATACTTCAGTAAGCTAATTGAGGATTTTGGGACATGCATGGAATTTATTTGAAATTATAGGAGTTACAAATGACAAATTTTCCCTTGAATCTAACCATTCATATGCATCAAAATTACAAACTTTGAACACATGGATAAAAACATTCGGGGCCTCTTCAACTTCTTGTCAGCCATGTAGAGCATAGAATTGATTGATCGATGGGACCTTGAACTTGACTTCCTTTGTCTTGAAGAATGTATTTGAATTGATCAAGCACTCTCCCTTGTGGGGTCTCCTACACTTGGGGCAATTAGGAGGTTGCGGCTTTGGAGCTACCCTATTATCTTTTGTGGATCAGTGAGAAGGAGGGTTGGTAGATCCTTGGCCAGCCTAGAACTTGTTGTGGCCTTCACTCCTTTGATGAGAGTAACCCCCACCATCAACTTGGGTCCTCTTTGACTCCCTTTCTCTCTTCCTCAATTTCTCTTCCTTGATTTATATGACATACATCATCAACCAGGAGATGTCCTCTCCTTCACAGGAATGGCCATTTTGCACTTCTTTGACACTAAGTCTAACACATTGGCTATGAACTTGCTCATCTAGGCTTTTGGCTCCGCTCTCATGAAAGGAGCATATATAAAATTTGGTGAACTTGAGAGAATACTCTCTCTCACAGTCATGTGCCCTTGCCTAAGGCTAATGAAATCTTGTACCTTAGCCTCTCTTAACTATATTAGAAAGAATTGGTCCAAGAAAGTACCCTTGAACTCTTCCCATTCAGTAAGACCTTCTCCTTGGTCCCTTTCCTAAGACCACTGTTCATACCATATATTCGCACTCCCTTTAGTTGGTCAGCTACCAACTCGGCCTTTTCTTTTAAGGGAATTTCCATCATGGAGACAATTCGATAATCCTCATCATTGAAGTCATTGGGATCCTCTTCTGTATTAGAATTGTGGAACTCTAAAGTACTCATACTTATGAAGTCTCTAACCTATGTAGCTAGAGTGGAAACCTGGGGATGAATAGCAAGCTCCCTATTAGCTTGGCTAGCCAAAGCTTGGGGTAGCATGGTAAATGTGGCTCTAAACTTCGCATAAGACACCTCATTATCTTGTTTCAATAGAGATGCTTGTTGCTCGGATGTCTTCCTTTGTTGTGGAGCTCTTTTTGGCAATATGATCTAGAAATAGAAAAGATAGAATTTTTAGTTATAGGAGAACCTTAGACAGCTCTAAAGGCACAACATGAATACTGAAGAAGGGAAGACTTTTCTAAATGTCTCATAGCCTCTAATTCATGATTGTGGTACACTTCACAACCTTGAATGAGACTATATTTGACATGGTATTCTTGGACATTTGAGGAACATTTTAAAACCACATACTTTAATAGAAAGTTTATCACATCCCAAGCCTAGGGCCAAGTCAAAAAATGGAAAATAAGACACTCATAGTTAGCTCATCCAAGACATCTTAGCATGACAAGCATTCGTAGGCATAAATTCATTAGTTTCCAAGAAATAAATGAGATAGGTTCTATGGAATATTTTCTGAAATAAAACATCATCTTAATACATGCAAAGTGTCCATAAACATACCAACTAGAACATGAATAAAAGGGAACCGATTAATGCTCAGTCTTCCTCAATTAGAAAAAATTCCAAATTTAAACATGGAAAGTAAAATCCTCTAGTTTAAAAACCAAAATATACATCATGTCCTTAAATACCTAGCAGGAGAGGAAAAATAGGTGGAGACCTGAACTAAGGGTTCACCATAACAGTACTAGTCTTTGAACATCGGAATAACTAGCCACGAGTCGGGGAAGGAGCGCATGTCCCTACATGGCAATATCATGTAGGCAAAATATGTATTAGTACTTTGAAATATACTAAGTATGCGAGATGCAATACAAATATGAAATTGTAATACCATCATTCATAAGTTAAACACTTTCATGCATGAAACAGTAAAGGTAACATTAACATAAGATTAAGCATGCACAAGAAGTATTGATCAATATGAATTCAAGTAATGCATATTTCATGACCCAAGCCTACAGCCTAGACATGACACGACGAATGGGGAACTCGAAGGAACCCCAAATAAGTCTCTTAACGTGTCATTATACATCCTTGGTTGTAGAAGCATATAAAAGACACGTAGAATAGAGTGGGGAAATTGGGTCTAAGGGAAAGCTTTGCACACAATGACATCAAAAGGTAAGGAATCATAGCTCATATCATAAATACATAACTTATTCAACAAACACTTCTACATACCTGGATAGAGCAAGGGCCTAAACAATGTAATCGGGCTTATCCTCATAGTCAAATAGAACATAAGATTGTGTCTCAATACATAGATAAGAGGAAAACATAAAACAAAGTCCCGAAAATGCAGGACTCACCAACAAGTTTGGAATAGTACCATTTAGCCACGTGGAGGAGGAAGAAGATCAACTTGGGAACTAGTTCCTACATGGTGATATCATGTAGATAAGAGTATGCATTAGTATATTTGAATGTAATAAGTATGTAGGACGCAATACAACAAGAGACAAGCTTCATGATCAACATGCATAACAATAGGCAATAGGCATATTATAGAAAGATGACATGCATGATCAAGGCATAAGTAAAACATGCTTAAGTTATCCATGCTCATATAGAATATTATATGTGTAGAAGAGACCAAGCTAGATTTCCAAGGTATAAACCCTTTAAGTTTAGTGATGATGCCGCCCCATCACTTAGGTGGATGAGTACGAACCCTCATCTCGGTTGGTGATAATGCCACCCCATAACCTAGGTGGATGAGTATGAACCCCCATCTCGGTTGATAAAATTATGTCTCATGTCATATCATATCATATCTCATGCTTTGGGCCATCATTTCCTCAAGAAACCAAAACTGGACATTTTATCAAACACCTTGGGGGGTGTAATGAGGGTAAAAGACCATGCAATTTAGAGATAAAATTATGCAAGAAAATCTGTTGTAAAACCATCAATCAACACCTTGAAACAATCTCAAGACATTCACATGGAAATCCCACATAAAATATAATATTATATCTAAAATTTAGAGCTCAAAACACGCTAAAATAACCATACTTTCATGACCTAAAATCACTGTGCAGTAAATTTTCCAATATACAAGACCCATATGTAAAATCAACTTTAAATTATGCAATATTAGCAAAAAGTAGGCTTAGGCACCACAAGTGAAAGGACCCAATGGCTCAACACCACATACCTTAGCTTTGGAGAAGTTTTTGGTGAAGATTGACAATGTAGACTTGAAGCTTGAAAAGAATCCTTAAATACAAATGAGAGTTTGGGGTCATGAATTTGAGAGTGAAAAAATGACTAAGTGTTTTGCGGAGTATTGAAAAATATTTAGGATGATATAAGGGTGAAATTTTACTAAGTATAAATCAAAAAGCATTTGGGAAACATGGGCCTAACACTTAGAATATTTTGGGCCGCACAAAAAAGACTGCCAGGCGAAAAACATATTTCCGTGTCGCAAAGAGGACGCAAAAAGGAATTTGTACTTAAGCATGCCCAAGGAACGTCGCAGGAGCATCGCAAAAACGCACACTGAAATCATACCTTAAATATATATAATTGCTATTATTTTGCTCTTAAATCAAGGTTAGACGCTTTTTTACCCAACTTTGACCCCTTGATCACAAATATGAGGTTGAAGTTTTGAAATAATGAACGAATTTTTAGATATATCAAAATTAAAATTCCAAGCATTCCGAGGCACATTTTTGAGCACTTTTTGGGTCCTTTCAATATCTCCCCCTCGAAAACATTCATCCCCGAATGTAATGAGATGTACAAGACAAGAGTGATCATGCACAAATCAACCCCACCAAGAATGCAAAATAACTTGTAAAAACACCATTTTCAAATTCTTAACACAAGTGTAAAATTATCGTAAGTTTACCAACTTAAACATGAATGACATATGGGCTGAAATGTAGAACTTTAAATCACATCTGAGACTAAGGATTTAGTACCTTAGGCTTGAGTGGAGTAGAAACGATAAGGGTACAACTTTCGCATGTCCGCTTTGGCTTCCCAAGTAGCACTTTCGACTTGTTGGTTCCTCCAAAAGACCTTAACGGATACCACTTCTTTGTTCCTCAATGTCCTTACTTTCCTATCCAAGATCTAAAATAGAATCTCCTCATAAGTTAAGTTATACTTCACATCACCCACAACATCAAGAGGTACAATGGTATTAGGGTCATCAACGCATTTTCTCAACCTGGAGACATGGAACACCGGATGGACCAAATCCATTTCATTAGACTACTTCAACTCATAAGCTACTTTGCCAACTCTTTTAATCACCTCATAAGGATCAACATCCCTTGGACTCAACTTTCACTTTTTACCAAAATGGAACATACCTTTCATTGGAGAAACCTTCAAATAGACCCAATCACCCACTTAGAATTCTAGGTCTCTTCTTCTCACAATGGCATAGGATTTTTGCCGAATTTGGGCTGTCCTCAACCTTTACTTAATCATCTTACCCTTCTCAAGAGCTTCCATAACTAGATCCGGCCCCAATGAAGCCACCTCTCCAACCTCAAACCAACCCACCGATGATCTATAATGTCTCCCATAAAGAGCCTCAAATGGAGCCATACCGATGCTAGAGTAATAGCTATTATTGTAGGCAAACTCAATCAGTGGAAGATGGTCATCCCAACTACCTTTAAGCTCCAATACACATGCCCTAAGCATATCCTCAAGTGTTTGAGTCGTCCTTTAGGCTCGGCCATCCGTTTGAGGGCGGAAGGTTGTACTAAGGTAAACTTTGATACCAAGACCCATTTGAAAAGATCTCCAAAAGTGGGAAGTAAATTGTGCATCCCGATCCAATATGATGGATAAAGAAACCCAATGTAACCTCACTAACTCATAGATGTACAACCTTGCATACTTTTCAACCCCATATGTAGTCTTGACCGGTAGAAAGTGAGTCGATATCGTCATCCTATCAACCACCACCCATATGCAATCAAAGACTTTCCTAGTCTTGGGAAATCCTATCACGAAATACATGTTAATCACCTCCCACTTCCAAGGTGGGAATCTCTATATCTTCGATTTGATCACCCAACCTTTGATGTTCAGTTTTGATTTGATGTCAACTATGGCATCCGAAAACGAATTTGGCAATGTCCATCTTTATGCCTCCCCACCAATACACGTCCCTTAAGTCTCTATACAGTTTGATGGAATCGGGGTGGATAGAATAAGAGGAATTATGGGTTTCATCAAGAATTTTCTCCATCA
Organism: Solanum sejunctum; assembly: GCA_025642045.1. Classification (NCBI taxonomy): domain Eukaryota; kingdom Viridiplantae; phylum Streptophyta; class Magnoliopsida; order Solanales; family Solanaceae; genus Solanum; species Solanum sejunctum. Next base: position 32,126 of record JAOTQJ010071580.1, on the reverse strand, counting down.
AACCATTAACACATGGCACACATAACCTACCTTGGTATCTAATGGGCCCATCTCCCCCTTGGGAGAAAACCTCTATTTTTCCCTCTTTCACCAAGGCCTTCAATTCAAGCAAGGAAGAGTCTAGATCTTGTTTTGCTGTCACCTCATCAACCAAAGAAGATTTAGAACCATCAATCACAACAACGCTATTACCCGCACCTTCCAATTTCACCCGCAATCTAGCCAACCCATGCATCTCCCTTGCAATCTCCCTTTAACCTCCATTCCCCAACACCACATGATGCGACCTCCTCCAACCAAAATTCACACTTGTCATACTTAGCATACAATCTCTCCTACTTTAATCTTTGTAACACAACCCTCAAATGGCCTATATTCTCTTTCCTATTATGTGAATAGATAAAAATATCATCAATGAAAACCACAACAAATAATTTAAGGTAGGGATTGAAAACCCTATTCATTGCCATAGAACATCACCACAAATTCATATTGCCTATATCTAGTCTGGAAGGCCGTCTTAGGAATATCACACTCCCTCATACTCACTTGATGGTACCGGATCGAATATCAATCTTAGAGAAAAAGCTAGCCCCTTGCAATTGGTCAAACAAGTCATCAACTCTTAGAAGGGGATATCTATTATTTATAGCGACCTGTTGAGTTGCTAGTAGTCAATGCACATTCAAAGTGACCCATCTTTCTTCTTCACAAATAACACTGGTGTACCCCAAGGTAATTAGCTAGGTCTAATAAATTCTTTTTCCAACAAATATTTCAATTGCTCCTTTAACTCCGTCAACTCTATTGGGGCCATACAGTAAGGGAAAATGGAGATAGGTTAAGTGTTGAGAAGAAGATCTATGCCAAAATCTCTCTCTCTTTTGAGAGGAACACCAGGAAGGTCATTTGGAAAGACATCAAGAAACTCATTTACAATTGGGACCGATCCAATGGAAGGGACTTTGGACTCCATATCCTTGACCCTCACAAGATGATATAGACACCCATTGAAATCAACCTATGGGATTCAATGCATGAGATGAACTTACCACTTACCACCATATTATGACTTTCCCATTCAAGGCAAGTTCACTTGGGAATTGAAACTTGACCCTACAGGTTCAAAAATCAATAGAAGCATAGTAGGCATGCAATCAATCCATCCCAAGAATAACATCAAAATCAACCATATCGAATTCAACAAGATCACAAGGTAAGATTTTATACAAAATGCAAATCGGACAATTTCTATACACCCTCCTAGAAGCAATAGATGCACCAATAGGAGTAGACACTTCATATGACTCATGCAACAACTTCAACTCAATATGGAACTTCTTAGCAACAAAGCCGATACCAAAGGAAAGGGTGGCACCAGGATCAATCCAAGCATAAACATCAAGATCAAAGATTTTCAACATATCAGTAACAACATCGGGGACCTCACCAACCCCTTGCCTTCCTTGTAGAGCATAAAATTGATTGTGAATTGGGGCACCATCTTGAGAACCACCTCCACCTAATGGGACCGCAATTGTACCCCGAACCTTGCCACATTTTCCTGGACAATCTACTATCTTGTGACCAAGTTCCCCACAACCATAGCATGCACTAATACCCTTAAAACATGGTCCATTATAACTCTTCCCACGCCTTGGACACACAACAATAGGAGCCACCCCACCATTACCTTGAGGTCTAGGGAAGTAATTGGCAATCTCCCTATTTGTAGCATGAGGAGGGCTTTGGCCCTGTGGAAGTCTAGCACCCTAGTAGAACTTGCCCTAAAAAGGGGCCCTCTTGGCCTCTTGGACCCTCCTTTTTCTCAAGTTTTCTTCTTCCATTTGCTCGGCATATGTTATCAACCAAGACAAGTTCATGTCACCAATAAGCAAGGTCGACCTGCATTCTTCACTTACCAAGTCAGAAAGCCCTATAACAAACATATTCATCCTTGACCTAGCATCGGCCACAAAGTAGGGAGCATGCTTTGAATGTTGATTAAATTTGAGGGCATACTCCCTGACACTCATAGAACCTTGCTTCAAGTTCATAAACTCAACCAACTTTGCTTCCCTAAGCTCGAGAGGGAAGAATCGATTAAGGAATCCAATTTGGATTCCTACCAAAGCACCACATAGGTATTGCCTTTCTAACCCTTCCATTGATCAAACCAAATTTTGGCCACCCCTTTAAGTTTGTATGCCACCAACTCTGCCTTGCCATTTGACCCAACACCCGTGATAGACAAGATTTTGTAGACCTCATCAATAATCTCTTGTGGATCTTCATCCACCTTTGACCCACGGAAAGCCGAAGGATTCATCCTCATGAAGTCTCTCACCCTAGCTCCCGGGGTATTAGCATGAGGGGCTTGGGCTCCTTGTTGGACTTCGTTGGCCACCACTTGGGCAAGCATAGTAATAGCATCCTGGAGCTCACCATTGGTAGGTCACTCCTCGAGAGTTTGAGCCCATATTCCTATAATATTTGGCATGATCTAGCATAGTTTAGCAAAGAACAATCGTTGGGGGGGGAGGGGGACCTTGTCACAACACTATAACACGACTTAGAACATGAAGAAGGGAAACATTTCCTAAAATGTCTCATAGTCTCCTAATAATAGTCATGGCGCACTTCACAACCATGAATAGAACTCTAATCCTTGCAGTGTGTTGGACTCCAAGGATCTAACAAACTAGTACTCTAATACCAAGTATGTCAGGACCCAAGTCTAAGGCTTGGACGTGACACGGCAAATGAAGAACCCGAAAGAACTCCAAACAAGCCTCTTAACTTGTCATTACACATCCTTGGTTGCGGAAGCATATAAAAGACATGTAAAATAGAGTGGAACAATTGGGACTAACTGAAAGCTTTGCAACACATCAACATCAAAAGGCAAGGAATCATAGCTCATATCATAAATATATAACTTTTTCAACAAACACCTCTACATACATAGATAAAGCGGGGGATAATACAAAGTAACGGGGCTCACCTTCATAGTAAAATAGAATATAAGATAGTGCCTCAATACATAGATAACAGGAAAACATAAACCAAAGTCCCCAAAATGAAGGACTCGCCAACAAGCTTAGAATAGTACCATCTAGCCACGTGGAAGAGGATGATGATCAACTTCGGCACTAGTTCCTACATAGTGACATCATGTAGGCAAGAGTATGTGTTAGTATGTTTGAATGTACTAGGTATGTAGGATGCAATATAACAAGAGATAAGCTTCATGATCAACATGCATAACAATAGGCAATAGGCATATTATAGCAAAATGACATGCATGATCAATGCATAAGTAAAATGTGCTTAAGTAATCCATGATCATATTGAATATCATAAGTGTAAAAGAGACCAAGCTAGATTTCCAAGGTCTGAACCCCTTGGGGTTAGTGATGATGTCACCCCATCACTTAGGTGGATGAGTACGAACTCTCATCTCAGTTGGTGATAATGCCGCCCCATCACCTAGGTAGATGGCTAATAACCCCTATCTCATTTGATGAGTATAAAACCTTATATAGGTTAGTGATGATGCTGCCCCATCACCATATGGAGAAGTACGAACCCTTCCCTTGCTTACCTGGGCTCTTGTCCCCCCGGATCTAGAATGGTCTAATGCAACACTTTATATAGAGTTGAAATTATGGGGGTAAAAGACCATGTAATTTAGAGATGAAATTATGCAAGAAAATCTGTTGTAAAACCATCACTCAAAACCTTGCAACACCCCCAAGACATTCACATCAAAACCCCACATCAAATCCAACATTAGATCCAAGATTTAGAGCTCAAAACATGCTAAAACAACCATACTTTCATTTACTGAAATCATTGTGCAGTAAATTTCTCAATATACAAGACCCACATATAAAATAAACTTTAAATCATGTAATATTAGTAAAAAGCAGCCTTAGGGATCATAAGTGAAAGGACCCAATAGTTCAATACCATATACCTTAGCATTGGAGAAGTTCTTGGTGAAGGTTGACAATGGAGACTTGAAGCTTGAATAGAATACTTAAATCCGGATGAGGGTTTTGGATTTTGAATTTGGGAGTGAAAATATGCCTAATTATTTTGGGGAATACTGGAAAATATTTAGGATGATATAAGAGTGAAATTTGACTTAATATAGATCAAAACATGTTTGGAAAACTTAGGCCCAACACTTAGAATATTTTTAGCCACACAAGAAAGATTGCTAAGCGAAAAACACATCTCCACGTCATGGAGAGGATGCAGAGAGGGATTTGTAGTAACGCGAGCCCATGGTGCATTGCGGGACCATCACAAACAACTCACTATATATCGTCCCTTAAAAATTTATAATTGTTGTTCTTTCGCTCATAAATAGAGGTTAGACCCTTTTCCACCTAATTTTGACCCCCTGATCAAAAATATGAGATCAGATTTTGAAATAATGAATGAATTTTTAGATATATAAAAATTAAAATTTCAAGCATTCTGAGGAACATTTTTGGGCACTTTTGGGGTCGTTTCAGCATAAATGAAACACATGTGATGGAACGAAGACATCAATAACATACTTTTGTGGGAATGGACCATAACCAACATATAAGACCATGTGAGCTACTGCATGAATTCAACATAACCCCCTACATTTGCACGGGGTGACCACTTGCCAGGTAAAGCTCTGTCACATAGCATATATCATCATATATCATAAAAGGCCTAAGTGGATCCACTAGCCTAGCCTACAAGGGCTCCTGTAGTTGCACATAGTTAATGGAACAAATTATTGCTTCTAGGGTTCCCTTATTGAACCTCACCTCAATGCCTCATTAGTGCTAAGTCATCCCAAGGAATTTTTAAAACATATTCATAGTCAAATCATGACACTTAAAATCATAAGTAGAAATACCAAGAGTAGCTCAAAACTCAAGGAACCACCAAGTTAGAATTATGCTCTCCTCTTGAGAACCATCATAATCATTTAGGAAATTATTGGCATGCTTATATATTTGATAAATCATCAACTCAAAACCTTCTTTTATGCCCTACTTATCATCATATGTCATCCAAGGATTGGCTTCAAACTTATTGGGCCAAATCACTAGTTGCGAAAACCTCATAAATCATAAGAATCATGACCATAGGAGTAATATGCTTATACAAAAGATGTATTAATAGCCCAATCTTCTCTTTCAAACACGTTATTGGGTTCTTATTCATCAACTTAAAACACATGAAAATACTTTGTAAAACATCACACGGTAACATTAAAAGCATAGTGTACATAATACGTCATAATAGTATCATTAACATGCATGGTAGTATTTAAGAAACTTATTTTTAAAAAAATAGAAAAAGCTTTCAATGTAGGAAATCAACTCACATACCTTAGGTATGCTTATGAAGAAGGAACTCACTTATGGAAAAGACACTTGAAAACCCTAGCCTCCTTGACTTGCCTTTGGAGAGAATGAATGTAAGGACCCGGACTTTGTATGACCTTAATGGAGCTTGAAAATTTAGTTTTGAAAAATTTTAGACCAAGTTGACATTTCAACGGAGCCTCCACAGTCCGTGTGAAGGTATACAGACATTGTAGAGGTTCCTTGAAATTGCCCTTGGCCTTGTGTGGAGAGTGTTGTCTTTAATGTGGAGTTTGAGACCAAGGCATACCACACATAGAACCCACACAGTCCGTGTAAGGCTTCATGGTCCATGTGGAAATCCTTGGCCTTGAAAATCCATAATTTTCTAAGTAGTGGATCACTGTCTAGTAACTTGATTGTTGAAGAATTTTCTAAGTGAAGCTTCACAGAGGAGGAACATGAACCATACACCTTGGTACTAGCTGAAGTCTAAAGAAAAATCATTATTGATGATCTAAGACCATCCATATTGATAAAAACAACTTCTATTGATTTGCTGAATAGACAGGGAGATTACAAAAATCATGACTATGCTTAACAATAGAACACTCTGAAAAGCCCACAAAAAACTTTTTTTTATTGTAGGAAAAAGAATAATTCCCATTCATATTAACATAGGGACTGGAAGTGGAATGAACGGTATGATCCATGCATATTCATATGTCTGTTCAATTTTTCTAAGTATAGAATTACCATCTACGACCTTTGTCAATAAGAATTTTTCTAATTATCGGATCACAGAGGAGTATACGATCTATATACCCTATCACGGGCCGTATACCCTCCCATGGAACCCCTAGCAATAATTTTTCTACTCGTTTTATTAATGGCATTTTAGTAATTATGGTTTATCCTAAGGGTCTTCTGTGACTTTCTATGCTACCTAAAGACATTCAAATGACCTATATTGTATTTTCTCCCATTCAAATTTACTCTTAAACTTAGATTATTTCAACTCACTCTTAAGCACTCCCCTCGAAGACTCTACCGAAGAGTTAGCTTCGGGTTCAAGCAAGAACTTCAATCTTCATCAAATTCTTCTTACTTATTCTCAGTGAACTTAGGTATGAAGGATTTATTCTTGGTCCCTTTCAGCCAAGAATACCTAAACTCTTTTTACACTTGATTTATGAAATTTAAGCTCACTTTTATTATAGGTTTTGAATATTGTTGTTTATTAAATTAAATTGAAATATAGGCTATATTTTATTATTGATTTTAAATTGTTTTAAGCTGCTAATATGTTGTCCATGCTAATCTCACATCAATAATAGCATATGCATTCATGAGCATGGGATGTTTTTATGAAGATTATGAAGTGGTTAAGCCCAATTATATTTATGCATATGATTTTGATAAGATTATGATTATGATAAGAATGTGATCACATAAATGGCTATGATATGACTCTTTGAGCATTTTAAGTGTTTACACCATTCCGATATCTGTGGATGAGTTATTCCTATGCATGAGAGATATAATTTGATCTATGATTTGTCTTTAGAGCCCAAGTGTGAATGATTAGGAAATATATTTGTCTTTTTAGACCAAGGATCTATGATTTTAAATGACTTGTGCCTCTTTTAAAAGGATGTATATGTACAAGTACTCTTGTGGGATGATGACTTAACACTGATGAATTGGGGGCGTCAGGGCTATCTCCAAGGGCTCTCTCCCTTTCCTTGAACTATATGCCAGCATAGGTATATAGTAGCCAGTACTAAAAAGACTAGATTGTAAAGAATGTTACACATTGATATAATATGATATTGAGATGGAAATCCTTCTGAAAAGATCGGGTCGTTAGGAAGATATCCATCACACCGAAAAGACTAGATCATAAGATGTGGTGTAGATTACCTTGGCAAGTAATCTTCTCTTACCGATGGAAGGTCTAAATCAAAATAATTCATGTAATAGCTCACATGAGTTTGATTTGTCGGTTATAGTCATATCCCCATTATATACAAACCATATGATATTTCATGCATCATGGATTTCATGGCATATCGTTATACTACTTTCCGTTGATATATATCTCTTTCTATATTATGTGACCTTGCTATCTAACATTTAATACAAGTTTGATAAGTAATATCCATTGCACGCATGCATACTTAGTACATTCAAACATACTAGCGCATACTTTATCCTATATGACCTAACCATGTAGGGACCAAGGACCAGCTTTATCCACTGTACAATGACTAGATTGGATCTTGAGACACTTACAGTGGTGAGTCCTATCTTCCATGGACAAACCATCATTTTCTCTACCTATGATGCTTTGTTTTATGTTATTTACTTTGAGGGTTAGCCCCAGATATGTCTTGGCCCCCATCCTATCTTATGACTAGAGGCATTGTTGGATATCTTATAGACTTTTTTATGTTTATATGCTAAGTGTTATATTCGAAGATTATGATAGTGCTTATGGCTACCTATTGAATATCATTTAATGAATTGATTATGAGAAATATGACATATTTTTACATTAGGATGTGAAATATCCTAAGTCTGATATTGCCTTCATAGAATGAGTCATACTTACCCGCCCCTTAGTCTTTATGTGTTGTGTGTTATAATGAATCCATGTTAATCCCTATCCCTATGACATCCCCATAGCGTGAGTTATACTTTCTCATCTCTTAGAACTATGTGTTTACTATTTCATATGCGCTTTCAAATCAGTGATGTGTAAAGGATGCTATGAGGCTTTTTTGGGAACTCTCGAGTTTCCATTTGCCATATAACTCCTAGACCCTAGGTCCAGGTCGAGAAAAGCTTGCTATCAGAGCACTAGGTTTATTAATGATCCTCGAAGTCCAACATGCCACGTCGTGAAGAGTCCTATTAATGGGTATGAAGTTCACCATGCCTATAAGTGGGTGGCTATGATGACGTTCTAGGAAATATCTCACTTCTTCATGCCTTATATCATGATTTGGGTTGTATATTATTATTTCCTTATCCTAGTGATGTCCTTGCTATATTACAAAAGATGCCACCATGATGAACGGCCCTACTAAGATCAACCCCGGCTAATGTGGACCAAGTTCCTCAAGGGCCTATAGAAGAGCCTATCTCTAATAGTGAATTCCATTTTGCTTTTCCTATGCTTGCTCAAGTGGTGACTTCTCAGACTAGGTAGACTAATCTTTCTCCTCAGGATTCCACTCATGCTTCTAGGGTGAGAGATTTCACCCAGATGAATCCTCCAGAGTTTTATAGATCAAAGGAAGATGAGGATGCTCAAGAGTTTATTGATAAGCTTACTAAAGTATTGACTATTATAGGAGTCACTTCTCAGGAGAAGGCTGAGTTAGCTACTTATCAACTAAAAGATGTGGTTCAAGTGTGGTACACTCAATGGTTGATGGAATGGTTTTATAGTAATCTTATTAATTGGGGAGAGTTCAAGTTTGCATTTCTGCATTGCTTCTTCCCACTTGAACTTAGGGAAGCCAAGATGATAAAATTTATCAACCTCAAATAGGGTGGTATAAGTGTGAGGGACTATGCCCTTTAGTTTACAAAGCTCTCCAAGTATGCTCCTATGCTTGTGGCTGACCCCCATGCAAGAATACATAAGTTTATTTCTGGTATCTCTAATTTGGTTATGAAGGCATGTCATACAACTATCCTTATTCAGGATATGGGCATCTCTAGACTCATGGTATATACTGAATAGATTGAAGGAGCAAAACTTAAGGAGAAGAGATGGCCCGCTATAATGGTGGATTCTCTAACTCCAAGGGTGGTGGTTACGGTCACATCCAAAAAGGCCAAGGTTCTAATGCTCATGTTGCAAATTCTAGGATGCCTCCTTCTAAAGCACTGGTTAATGGTGGGCCTTTGCTTCTCGGGTGTGACAAGTGTGGATTGAATCATGCAGGTGTTTGTTGAGAGAGTTGGGTGCATGTTATTGATATGAACCACAAGATTGTTGATTGTCCTAAGGTTGCTCATAAGGGCCAAGGTCAAGGGGATCAAGGAGGTCAAGGCCAGCAAAGATCTCCACAAGGTGTTGCCCGAAGAAATAATAGGTTCTATGCTTGCTTGCTCATCATAAATTTGAGGAGACTCAGATGATATAACTGGTATGTTAAAAGTCTTTGATTTTGATGCTTATGTTTTGCTTAGTCCGAGTGCAAATTTATCTGTTGTGGTTCTTCTATAGGTTGTTAAGTTTGGTTTGAATCCCAAAACCTTAAGGGAGCTTGTTCTAGTCCTATATTCTCGTGGGTGAATCTATTGTTCATTTTTGTGTTACATAAAGTCGTCTCTTGTGATCTTATGGAACTGGAGATGTTTTAGTTTGATGTGATTCTTGGGATGGATTGATTTCATGTTTCATATGCCTAAATAGATTATAGAACTAGAAAAGTCAAGTTCCAATTTTCAGATGTGTCTGCTCTTGAATGGAAGGGTAGTGACTACGCTATTAAAGGTTAATTTATTTCCAACCTTAAGGCCCAAAAGATGATTTCTAAGCAATCTATTTATCATATTATGAGGGTCAAAGATGTGGAGTCTGATTCACTTACTCGTAAATCTCTTCTGGTTGTGAATGAATTTTTGGATGTGTTTCATGAAGATTTGCCCAATATTTCTCCAGAAAGGGAAGTGAAATTTGGTATAAATCCTCTCCCGAATGCTAAACCTGTCTCTATTCCTCCTTATCGTATGGTACTGGCTGAGTTGAAGGCACTACTAAAAATTTGGAATATTGCCACGGTTGTAAAACCATTGCAATAGGTAAACATTTTGTCACTGTAGACCTATAGACACGGTTGTAAAACCATTGCAATAGGTAAACATTTTGATGTCTGTATTACAATGGTTTTCCTTTTTAGTAATTCCCGTCAGTTCAGTTTATATTGAGATGGCTATTAACCATCTCCTAGGTCAAATCTTCTGAATCGCTTTCATCCCCTTCGATTTCATCATCTACAAATATTGAAAATACAATAATTTAGCAATTTTTTCATACTAGTAATAGGTGATTTAGTTATGTAAAATTAGCAAACACATGTGGACTCCAATCCTAATCTATCAACTATGAAGTATAATGAATACAACAACGACATGGAAAATCCAAGTGATTAACGCTATGGCATTTATAACACCATTACAAGCCTGAAAGAGTCAATTTAGAACTTTCACTAAGGATACGAGTACACCCATATACACCAAATTAAATCTAATAATACTCAAATGAGCTAAATTTTCCTCTTCCATAAAAATGGAGTAAATATGACAGAATCCAATCCTAATCTAACAACTATGAAGTATAATGAATAAAACAATGACATGAAAAATCCAAGTGATTAACACTATGACATTTATAACACCACTACAAGCCTCAAAGAGTCAATTTAGAACTTTCACTAAGGATACGAGTACACCCATAAACACCAAATTAATTCTTATAATACTCAAATGAGCTAAATTTTCTTCTTCCACAAAAATGGGGTAAATATGAAAGAATTAATAGAAAATAACATTCTAAACCAGCCATAACTAATGTTGTTCTATCAGAGAGCCCCAAGCATCTGATTCTTGAAAACGAATTCAAATGCACCAAAAACAAGCAACACTTGACATCAATCAAACTTCTATCACAATTACAAATGAAGCTGCATATTAGCATTCCTTATTTTCAGTTGCATATCAACTATAAATATTTTAAGCAATCTATATTTTTAGCTTTTGGCCTTCTTTCACAATGCAGTTGTAAGCCAGTGAGTCCTCCAATGTCATTTCTCTCATATTTTTTGATAGACTAGCAATAGGTAATTCAATTCATTATGAAACCTTGATGCTAACAGAAAGTTAAGACACCTCAGGTTTATCTTTGCAGCACTTGATTAGATTTAAATTGTTGTCAGCCTGATGCAAAAGTAAATACCATCACTAACAAAACTCTTAAGTTTTGATTCTTTGAACATTTTAAGGCAGAGCAAAATTTTTAAACTCATTAAGGTAGAGCACCAATTCTATTATTTCAAACACATGTTCAATGAAATAGCAAGTGGCCACAGAGCTGGATGAACCTCAAAATTATAAGCAACAACAACATGTTCAGTGAAGGACAGGCACAAATGGACTGATTTTGTAATAAATAAATACATGTTCAGTGAACGACAGGCACAAATGGTGACACACCCCAAAAAGGTACTTTGGAAATGTCCATAATCATAATTTCTATATATCTCAAAATTCATGCCCGATATATAAAATCCGACTTCATATTATTGATCATGGGGCAAAATTGAGTGGGAAATATATATAACTTTGATTTTAGAGGATCCGTAGCGAAATTTCATTTTCACAAAAAATTTGAAAATAGAAGGTATCCGCGATGCCTCCGTGACACGGACCCGTCGCGGAGGTGTGTTTGCACTTCCTTAATTCTCCTGCTTTAGCCTAAGGCATTGGGGTCTTGGCCCCATGCCCATCTATCTGTAAAAATACCTATACTTACCCATTTTTCAACTCTATATCACTAAAGACACTCTCAAAACCATCTCTAACACTTAACTAAATACTTCATCCAAATTCAAGTGTCTCAAACTTAATTTTAGATCTCAAGAACTTCATTCGAGCTGCAAGTTCTATCTAAATCTACATCAAGGAAAATCCCCAAATTTGAGGTATGTGGGTTTCAACCATTGAGTCCTTTCACCTATGGTGCCCAACCTTCCTTTTTATGAAAATTGCATGTTCCTAAGTTGTATTTCTCATGGATATTACTTATTATGAACTATGATTACAAATTATGTTGGGATTTTATGAAATGTTGACTGGAAACACATGTTTACCTATTTCAAGCTTATACTATGAGATGGTTTGTCTATTGTGACTATGCATGTTTTGGACTATGAAACTGTGATGTATTATGAGATTTGATGATGGATTTCAAGGTATATTACATGAGGGTTTTACTATGTTTTGGTGGGTTTACATGAGGATTTACATTAAGTTTTCTCACATTACTTCATGCTTGAATTGCATGATTTTGAACTAGCATTGCACATCCGTCAAGTGTTTGATAAAATATCTTAACATGGACTCTTGAGTTATAGACAATCTATTGCATGGATTATTAATCAAGTGACTATATGATGATTAAGGGATTGTATGTATGTATTAAATTCATGAAAGTATCATTAAATTCATGAAAGTATCTATAGTGTTGCAAGTTGACCACACCTTATTGGGGGGTTACATGCCCAATAACCTTGTTGAGGAAGTGACAAGCCTTGACCACCTCGTCAGGGGGTGTCATGCCCGTACTACCACATCTAGGGGTACGTACCTTGACCACCTCGTCTGGGGGTGACATGCCCGTACTACCACTCAAGGGGTATGTACCTTGACCACCTCATAGGGGGGTGACATGTCCGTGCTACCATGTTGATTCTTGATTTTGGTCTTTTCCCGCACATGTATTTTGTTCTATGTAAGATATATGATTTACAAGCATGTTGCACTTCAAGCATCGATCATGCACACCATATTGATATTATACTAATCCATTACTTATGATTATGCATTTTGATTATATTGGTTTATGTCTTGTTCCATTTCATCCTACATACTTAGTATATTCAAACGTATTAACGCATATTCTATGCCTACATGGTGTTACCATATAGGAACCAGAGCACCTCATGATCATACTCCACGTGGCTAGTTTGGCATCTTGAAGATAAGCTTTTAGTAAGTCCTCAAGTTCGGCGACACTAGTTATTCTACTCTTGCTTCTGTTATCTCTTTATGTTGAACATTTGATACTATGAGGGTGAGCCCAAAAGGTGTCATGGCCCCTGCCCAATCTATGTTACAGGTGTGGTTGGAACAATTGATGTAATTATGCTATGATCTTGACTCTCAAATGTTTTATGATTATCCAAGACCTCCCTTAGTACTGCTTCCCTTCTTTATGTCCCTTGTTGTTGATGTTTTGCTTCCGCGACCAAGGATATGTGATTGATATGATAAGAGGCTTGTTTGGGGTTCTTTCAAGTTTCCTATTCATCGTGTCATATCTAGGCCCTAAGCTTGGATTGTGACAAAATTGGTATTAGAGCACTAGGTTGTTAATGTTCCTCAGAATCAAACACATCACATCGATTAGAGTCTTTTTCATGATTGTGAAGTGTACCACAACTATGAGTGAGAAGCTATGAGGCCTTTTAGGAAATATTTCCCTTCTTCATAATCTATGTCGGGCTTTGGCAATAAGGTAAGGATTTTCCTCTAACTAATGTTCTTTGCTAAAGTTTCATGGGTCCAAGATGGATGAGGATCCACAAGAATTCATTGATAAGGTGTATAAAGTGTTGTCAATTATGGGGTTTAACTTGGAGGAAAAGGCAGAGTTGGCAGCCTACCATCTCAAAGGGGTGGCTCAAATTTGGTTCACTCAATGGAAGATGGAGAAAGAGAATGATGATGTTATCCTTTGGGAAGAGTTCAAAGCGACATTTCTCGACCGAATCTTTCCTATTGAGCTAAAAGAGGAGAAAATAATGGAATTTGTGAATTTAAAACAAAGATAGGGATGGCCGTCCATAAGGCCAAGGTGCAAATGCGGGTCTAAAGGGACGAGTAGGCCAACAATGGGGTGCTCCAAGGCAAAATAGGTTCTATGCTCTTCAAGGGAGACAAGGAGTAGATGAGGTGCCCTATGTCATCACCTGTATGGTAAAGGTTTTTTATTTTGATATGTATGCTTTGATAGACCCGGATGCGACTCTTTCTTTTATTACTCCTTTTGTTGCCAAAAAGATTCATGTTATTCCCGAATTGTTATGTGAGCCTTATGAAGTCTCTAACCCCATTGGTGAGTCCATTGTTGCTAAAAGAGTCTATTCAAATTATCTCGTGTTCATTTTGCATAAAATCTTACCTTGTAATTTTGTTGAATTAGATACGGTGGATTTTGATGTCATTCTTGGGATGGATTAGTTGCATGCATATTATGCTTCTATTGATTGTTGAACCCATAGGGTTAAATTCCAATTACCTAATGATCCTATCCTTGAGTGGAAAGTTTTGATGTGGTGGTCAAGGGTAGATTCATTTCTTGTCTTAATGCCCATAAGTTGATTTCTAAGGGGTATCTCTATAATCTTGTGAGGGTTAGGGATGTTGAGTCCATAGTCCTTCCTATAGAGTCGGTTCTAGTGGTTAATGAGTTCCTTGATGTCTTTCCTAATGAGCTCCCTAGGTTTCCTCCCCAAAGGGAAATAGACTTTGGTATAGACCTTCTTCCCGATACCCAACCCATTACTATTCCCTCTTATCGTATGACCTCAGTGGAGTTGAAGGAGCAATTGAGAGATTTATTGGAGAAGGGATTTATAAGGCCTAGTAAGTCACCTTGTGGTGCACCGATGTTATTTGTGAAGAATAAGGATGGTTCTCTTAGAATGTGCATTGATTACCGATAACTTAATAGAGTCACCAGAAAGAATAAGTACACTCTACCAAGGGTTGATGACCTTTTTTATCAACTTCAAGGAGCCAGTCACTTCTCTAAGATCGTTCTTTGATCTGGGTATCACCAAGTGGAAGTAAGGGAGAGTGACATTACAAAGAAGGCTTTTCGGACTAGGTATGAGCACTTTGAGTTTGTGGTTATGTCCTATGGGTTGACTAGGGCACACCTATATTTATGGATCTTATGAATAGGGTTTTGAAACCCTACCTTGATTTGTTTGTGGTAGTTTTTATTAATGATATCTTGATTTATTCCCATAGTGAGGAGGAGCATGTGAATCACTTGAGGGTGGTGTTGCGAACCTTGAGGAAGGAGGGGTTGTATGCCAAACATAAAAAATATGAGTTTTGGTTGAAAGAGGTTGCTTTCCTAGGGCAAATGGTGTCAGGGGATGGCATTAAGGCAGATTCTAAGAAAATGGAGGTGATTAGAAATTGGCCAAGACCTTTGACTCCATCGAAAATTAGAAGTTTCTTTGTTTTGGCGGGTTATTACTGGAGGTTTGTAATTAGCTTCTCTCCTATTACTTCTCCTATGAGTAAGTTGACCCAAAAGAAGGCAAAATTTGTGTGGACCGATGAGTGTGAAAAGAGTTTCCAAACTTTGAAAAATAATCTTGCCTATGCTCCTATTTCGTCTCTACCGAAAGGGTTTGTTGTATATTATGATGCCTCAAAAATCAGTTTAGGGTGTGTTTTGATGAAAAATGGTATGGTGATAGTGTATACCTCTAGACAACTTAAAGTGCATGAGAAGAATTATCCCACCCATGATCTTGAATTGGCGGCCATAGTATTTGCTTTGAAAATTTGGCGTCATTACTTGTATAGGGTTCATGTTGATGTGTTTACCGATCATAAGAGTCTCCAATATGTGGTCACCAAAAAAGATCTTAACTTGAGAGAAAGAAGGTGGTTAGAGCTACTTAAAGATTATGATATGAGTGTGCATTATCACCCTGGCAAAGCTAATATTGTGGTCGATGCTCTAAATAAGATGTCTATCGGTAGGCTAGCTCATGTTGATGATGGTGGCAAAGAGGTGGCTAAAGAGGTCCACTGGTTCGCTAGATTGGGGGTTAGGTTGAAAGAAGTTGATAATGGTGGTGTAGTGGTTATTGATGGTCCTAAGTCTTCCTTGATTGAGGAGGTAAAGGCAAAACAAGATCTTGACCCCGTGTTGCTAGAGTTGAAGGCCTTGGTGAGAGATGGTAGAATGGAGGTTTCCTAAAGGGGAGATGGTGCCCTTAGGTATCAAGGTAGATTGTGTGTGCCTAGTGTTGATGACTTGAGAAGGAAGATTTTAGATGAGGCTCATAATTCATCCTATTTTATTCACCTCCATTCTAAAAAGATGTATAGAGATTTGACGGAAGTGTATTGGTGGGGTGGTATGAAGAGAGACATTGCCAAGTTCATATCCGAATGTCACAAATGCCAACAAGTGAAAGCCGTTCATCAAAGGACGGGTGGCCTAGCCAAAGATATAGAGATTCCAACTTGGAAGTGGGAGGAAATAGATATGGATTTTATGGTTGGGTTGCCTAAGACTAGAATGCATTGTGATTCTATTTGGGTTGTGGTTGATCGAATGACAAAGTCGGCTCACTTCTTACCAGTCAAAACTACTTATGGTGCCGAAGATTATGCCAAATTATACATTCATGAGTTGGTTAGATTGCATGGGGTACCTTTGTCTATCATTTCGAATTATGGTGTTCAATTCACTTCTCAGTTTTGGAGGTCTTTCCAAAGAGGTCTTGGTACCAAGGTTAAGCTTTGCACGGCCTTTCACCGTCATACAGAAGGTCAAGCCAAGAAAACAGTCCAAACCCTTGAGGATATGCTTAGAGCTTATGTTTTAGAGTTTAAGGGTAGTAGGGATGAACATCTTCCACTCATTAAATTTGTTTACAACAATAGCTACCACTCAAGCATTGGTATGGCCCCTTTTAAAGCTCTTTACGGTAGGCGTTATAGATTCCCAATTGGGTGGTTTGAGGTGGGGGAAATGGCTTTGCTAGGTTTGTATTTTGTCATGGAAGCCTTGGAGAAGGTTAGGTTGACAAGGGAGAGACTTAAAACACCCTAAAGTAGACAAAAGTCATATTCCAATGTGAGAAGGAGAGATCTTGAATTTAGGGTTGGTGATTGGATGTACATGAAAGTCTCACCCATGAAGGGTGCAGTCCGATTTGGCAAGAAGGGTAAATTGAGCCCAAGGTTTATGGGTCCTTATAGAATATTGAGGAGGATTGGTAAGGTTCCTATGAGTTTGAGTTGCCCATTGATATGAATATCATTCATCCGATCTTTCATGTATCTATGTTGAGAAAGTGTGTGGGTGACCCAAGTACTATTGTGCCTTTGGATGTTATGGGTGTGGTAGAGGATAATTTGACTTATGAGGAGGTTCAGGTAGAAATTTTGGATAGACAAGTGAAGAGGTTGAGAAACAAAGAAGTGACTTCCCATAAGGTCCTTTGGAGGAACCAACAAGTTAAAAGTGTCACATGGGAAGCCGAGGTGGACATGCAAAAGTGATATTCATACTTCTTCCACTCTACTCAAGCCTAAGATACTAACTTATGTCACCTATATGATTTTAAGTCTTAAGTTTTAGCCCTATGTCATTTGCTATATTCATGTTTATTTTGACAAGTTTTTGGTAATTTTGACATTCATGTTGAAGTTTTTAAAATGATGTTTGCATGCATTTGTTGCATTCATGTCGGGCTGAAATCTTCATGATTACTTCTCTTATATACATTACTTTGACATTCGGGGATGAATGTTCCCAAGTGGGAGATATTGAAACGCCCCAAAAATGTGCTTTGAAAATGCTCATAATCATAATTTCCATATATCTCAAAATCCGTGTGGTATATTGAAAATTCAACTTCATATTCTTGATCAGGGGGCAACATTAAGTGAAAAATGGGTATAATCCAGATTTTAGAGGACTATAGCAAAATTTTATTACCACAAAAATTTTGGAAATAGAAGGCATCCACGATGCCTCGGCGACTCGGACCCAATGTAAAGGTGTGTTTGCACTTCCTTAATTCTCCTATTTCAGACTAAGGCATTGGGGTGTTGTCCCCATGCCTATCTATGTGTAAAAACACCTATACTTAGCTATTTTTCAACTCTATATCACTCGAGACACTCTCAAAACCCTCTCTAACACTTAATCAAATATTTCATCCAAATTCTAGTGTCTCAAGCTTAATTCCAAATCTCAAGAATTTCATTCAAGCTTCAAGTTCTCTCCAAATCTACATCAAGGAAAATCCCCAAATTTGAGGTATCCCATGATGGCCAACCTTCCTTTTAATAAAAGTTGCATGTTCCTAATTTGAATTACTTATGAGTATTACTTATTATGAATACAAATTATGTTGGGTTTTTATGAAATGTTGATTGGAAACACATGTCTACCTATTTCAAGCTTATACTATGAGATGGTTTGTCTATTGTGACAATGCATGTGTTGGGCTATGAAACTATGATCTATTATGAGATTTGATGATGGATTTCAAGGTATCTTAAATGAGGTTTTTACTATGTGTTGGTGAGTTGATTTACATTAAGTTTTCTCACATTACTTCACTCTTGAATTGCATGATTTTGAACTAGCATTCTCACATTACTTCACTCTTGAATTGCATGATTTTGAACTAGCATTGCACACTCGCCGGATTCTTGAGTTATTGACAATCTATTGCATGGATTATGAATCAAGTGGCTATATGATGATTAAGGGATTGTATGTATGTATTGAAGTCATGAAAGTATCTATACTATTGCAAATTGACCAGACCTTGTTGGGTGGTGACATGCCCAATCACCTTGTTG
The DNA here is from genome assembly GCA_025642045.1 of Solanum sejunctum. Taxonomy (NCBI): domain Eukaryota; kingdom Viridiplantae; phylum Streptophyta; class Magnoliopsida; order Solanales; family Solanaceae; genus Solanum; species Solanum sejunctum. The sequence goes on along the minus strand of JAOTQJ010071580.1, from coordinate 13,335 downwards.
AGGGGGTGACATGGTTTGACCACCTCATTGGGGGGTAACATGACCGTACTTCCATGTCGAGGGGTATGTACCTTGACCACCTCATCGAGGGGTGACATGGACGTACTACCACCTTGAGGGGTATGTACCTTGACCACCTTGTGGGGTGGTAACATGCCCATACTACCAAGTTGAGGGGTAGATACCTCAATCACCTTCCAACCAGGTGACATCCCTTAGATTCCAGGTAATAGTTGCTTGGTCTATGATTATGATCTTCTCCCACACACATGTTATGTTCAATACAAGATATATGATTTACCTGTATGTTTTACTTCAAGCACTGATCAAGTATGCCATATTAATATTATACTCATCCATTGCTTATGATTATGCATTTTGATTATATTAGCTTATGTCTTGTTGCGTTGCATCCTCCATACTTAGTATATTCAATCGTAGTAACACATACTCTATGCCTACATTGATGTTACCATGTAGGAACCGAGTACCTCAAGAAAATCCTCCACGTGGCTAGTTTGACATCTTAAAGATAAGCTTTTGGTGAGTACTCAACTTTAGGGACACTAGCTATGCTACTCTTGCTTTTGTTATCTTTATGTTGAACATTTGATACTATGATGGTGAGCCCGGAAAGTGTCTTGGCCTCCGCCTAATCTATGTTAGAGTGTTATTGGAACAATTGATGTAATTATGCTACGATCTTGGCTCTCTAATGTTTTATGATTATCCAGGACTTCCCTTAGTCCTGCTTTCATTATTTATGTCCCTTATTATTGATGTTTTGCTTCTGCAACCAAGTATGTGTGACTAATATGCTAAGTGGCTTGTTTGGGGTTCCTTCGGGTTCCCCATTTGCCGTGTTATGTCTAGGCCCTAGGCTTAGGTCGTAACAAATGGACTGAGTTTGTAATGAGGAAGGACGGGTACAAATTGAATGCACTTGTCACCCTTTCTTAGTTCATATATTGCTTTGCAAGTCAATGTAGAACTTTCACTAAAGATACGAGTACACCCATAAACATCAAATTAAATCTAATAATACTCCAAAGAAGTAATAAAACGATATAAAATTTGAGTTATAAAAACTCGAAAAGATTGGAAACACAAAAGAAAAAGAAGAAGCAGAGAAACTGGAAAAGACTGGAATAGCCACAACAGAAAAATAAAAGTTGTAGTATCTATAGTGGTAGTTCATGCTAATGACAGACTAGTAACTGGTGATTTTGTGCAGTAAAATCAGCAAACTCACATGTGGACTCTAATCCTAATCTAAATCCTATAAGTACAAAAAGCAGTAGTAGCAACATAAGAAGAAGTAGCAACAAAAGAAGAAGAAGAAGAAGAAGAAGAAGAAGAAGAAGAAGAAGAAGAAGAAGAAGAAGAAGAAGAAGAAGAAGAAGAAAGAAAAGAAGAAGAAGAAGAAGAAGAAGAAGAAGAAGAAGAAGGAAAAGTTGAAATACATAGAGACACTAACCTTGATCAGCCAGTTGTGCAGACGTAGTTTCTGCTGGTGAAGGGACTGATAATGCTGTTAGTATGCTAGGATTAATTAATCCTGCACATTGAAGTTGTGCAACTACATCTGTAATAACTTCTTTTCACATAGTTCTCCTTTGTTCCTCCATTTGTTTCTCCATTTTTTGCATCCTTTCTTGCATTTGTTGTACCACATCATTGGTTTCACTTAAAGTTTGTGCAGAACTGCCATCTTTTTTTTTCAAACTAGTCTTTGTAACCCCTAATTATCATCAAGTGAAAGTAGAGCGTCAAATCCCCGGTTGTTTAACTCAACATATTGAAATTCCTACTTGAAAGTGGGAAGATGTGAACATAAATTTTATAGTTGGTTTGCTTTGGATCCGAAGACAATTTCACTCTATTTGGGTTATTATTGATAGAATGACTAAGTCGGTTAATTCCTTATCAGTCAAGCCTATCTTTAGTCCCGAATATTATGCAAGATTATATATCCAAGAGTTAGTTGGGATTGAATGGTGTTCCTAGGAATATCATATTAGATCATGGCACCTAATTTACTTCTCACTTTTGAGGATCATTTCAAAGAGGACTTGGGATTAAGGTGAAGTTGAGTAACGCCTTTCATCCTCAAAACGATGGACAATCAGAGAGGACAATTCAAACTTTGGAGGACATGTTAAGAGCTTGTGTGTTGGAATTCAAGGATAATTGGGATGATTATCTACCACTCATTCAATTTGGTTAAAATAATAACTTTAATGCCAGCATTAGTATAGCACTATTTAAGGCTTTTGTATGGTAGGAGGTGTTGATCTCTAGCGAGGTGGTTTAATTTGGGAGAGTTGGCTTTGATTGGCCCGGATTTGGTGTTAGAGGCTATATGGAGAAGGTGAAGTTGATTAGGGAGAAGTTGAAAATGGCTCAAAGATGCCAAAAGTCCTATTCAGATGTTACTAAGAGGGATCTTGAGTTTTGTGTTATTTATTGGGTGTATGTGAAGGTCTCAGCCATGAAAGATGTAATGCGTTTTGGTAAGAAGGGCAAGCTAAGTCCCCGGTGTATCTCCATGACTAAAAACATACACAAATCTGAAAGGCCCTATCCACTTAGATTTGAGTTTTCTAGGAAACCACCTCAACCTGGAGATGTAAAGCAATACCATGTCTCCCAAAGCAAAAAAGTGATCTTTAATTCTGCGATCATGCTGAACCTTTATTCATTGCTTGAACAAACTGGAGCTCTCATATGCTCGTAAACTCATCAAGCTCATCACTTGCATCAACCTAGAGGTTACAGCTTTTTGCTAATCTAGATTTAGTTTCTTCAATGCCCATAATGATTTATGTTCAAGTTCAACCATTAAGTGACAGGCTTTTCGAAATACCAGTTGATACAGAGACATTCCGATGGGAGTTTTGAAGGCAATACAATAGGCCCATAAAGCATCATCCAACTTCATTGACCAATCAGTACAATTCACATTCACTATTTTGGATAGGATTTGCTTTATTTTGCTATTTGATACTTCCATTTGGCCACTAGTTTGGGGATGAAATGGGGTTGCCACATGGTGCTTCAGACCATATCTTTCAAGGAGAGCTTTGAACAGTCAATTGTAAAAATGAGAACCTCCGTCATTGATAATTGCCCGACGACTACTGAACCTAGAAAATAAGTACTTTTTTGGAGAAATCTCATAACACTCTTACCCTCATTGTTCGATAGGTCTATGCCCTCCACCACTTAGAGGCATAATTAACTGCAACTAGAATATATTTATTACTATGAGAGCTAACAAAGGATCCCATAAAATCAATACCCCAAACATTGAATAGTTCTATGATAGAAATAGGATTTAGAGGAAGTTCATGCCTTCGCAAAACTTTACCCTCTCTTTGATATCTATCACATGAATTTACAAAATCATGGGTGCCTTAATGTATAGATGGCCAATAGTAGACACACTGTAACACCTTGTGAGACATTTGAGCTTCACTGTGATGGCCACCTACCAATGAAGAGTAACAAGCTTCAAGAATGCTCATTGTCTCTGCTTCTGGAACACATCTATGATGATCCCATCAGCACAAAGCGAAACAAATATGGATCATCCCAGAAGAACTTTTTTACATCATGCATAAACTTGCAATGTTGATGGATGTTCAAATCAGAGGGCACTATATCACTCACCAAATAGTTAGCATAATCTGTAAACCAAGGTATAAGATCATATGACGCTGCTAAAACTCTTTCATCAGGGAATGAGTCATTTATGTCTAGCACATCATCAAATTTCACCATAGCCTTATCTTCCAATCTAGAAAGGTGATCGTCAACCTGGTTTTCCGACCCTTTTCTATCAATCACGTCAAAATTGAATTCTTGCAAGAGAAGTACCCATTTGATCAATCTAGGCTTTGCATCCTTCTTTCCCATCAGATATTTGAGCACCTCATGGTTAGTGTGTACAATCACTTTAGTTCCCAACAAGTATGAATAGAATTTTTCAAATGCGAGCAATTCTTATTCGATCATGGTGTAATTCTTCTGAGCCACATTTAGTGCTTTGCTGGCATAATAGATCGGATGTAAGACTCTCTCTCTACGTTGTCCCAACACCATAATAAGTGCAACCCCACTTGCATCACACATTAGCTCAAATGGTTGTGACCAATCTGGAGATACAATGATAGGAGCTGTGGTGAGCCTTTTTTTTTTAATTCTTTAAAGGTGTGTATGCATGCATCATCAAATACAAACTTTGCATATTTTATAGCAACTTACACAAGGGTTGTGTGATCTTGGAGAAATCCTTTATGAAATGGTAGTAGAATCTAGTATGGCCTAGAAAACTTCTGATACCTTTTATTGAAATTAGTGGCGATAATTTTTCTATCACCTCAATTTTTGTTTTATCCACCTCAATTCCTTTTCCTGAAATTATGTGTCCAAGAAAGATGCCCTTTTTGACCATAAAATGAGATTACTCCTAGTTCAGCACCAAGTGGCTCGCAACACATCTCTGCAACATATCAGGCAAATATAAAAGGCATTTTTCACACAAATATCCTCATAGGGGTGACCTTCACTTGGTAGATTTCCGATTTTGGTCTCTCCTTCATGCTATGACACAACCCTATGACTTGTAGCTTAAGCTATGAATCGTAGGTTGGCTCATATGGCCTATACTTCAGCTAAATCTGCAACTTTTCTTCAAAATCATACCAACCTAACTTTTCTACAAGATTAACACAAAAACACATCAAAACCATAAAAAGTCCTTTAAGAACTCACAAAATCCCTTATTTCAGGCACCAAATGTGTTGTATTTTGATAGCACATCAATGGGTCCTCTAAAATTAGGGCTATGCCCATTACAAACTCAATTTTCCCCCTGATCAAGAATATGAAGTCGGATAATCGATATTATGCACAAATTTTGAGATATATGGAAATCACAATTATGGGCATTTTGGAATCCTATTTTTGGGGCGTTTCAACATGATACTCATGTTATTATTAAAGTATAATTATTTGAATTATTCTATCAGATTTGACTTAACACTGATTGAGGCTTAAGATGGGGGCTCTATTCAAAGGGTCCTTATATACGTGTTTAGTCTCTAAACTATGTGCCACCATAAGATTATGAATGTTACCCTTGTTATACTAGCGGATCCATCGAGTAATGTTATCATGTTTAGTTTAACTTGGCAAGTAGACGACACTTCGCTGGGGGGAGTCATGCCTGGTCACCTGAACCGAAGGGGTATCAGGCCTAGGAGTCCAAGATGTAGCTGCTTGGTCCATATCTATTGAGGTCTCTTCCCACATATGTATGATGTATTGTGCAAGTTGAATATTTTACAAGCATGTTTTATCTCAAGCATTGATAATGCATGTCATATTGAGATTATATATCCATTGATTACGATTATGCAATTTGACTATATTGGCTTATGTCTTTGTTGCATTGCACCCTGCATAATTAGTACATTTAAACTTACTAACACATACTCTATATGTACATGATATTACCATGTAGGTACTGGAGTGCCTTTTGATCATACTCCTTCATGTGGCTAGCTTAGTACTTTGAAGAAAGCTTTGGTGAGCTCTTAACTCCGAGGACAATATCTAAGAAAGCCCAGGAAATGTCTTGACCCCCTCCCCCTCAATTCTAAGTTAGGGGTGTTGTTGGATATTATGTTTTGTAAATGCTGCGATCTTGACTCTTTTCATGTTTTTATGATTATCAAAGACTTCCCTTAGTCCTATTTTCCCTTTTCATTAATTGACTTTTATTATTGCTTAATTTTGCTTCCACAACTTGCATGTATGCATGTTACAATCAAGGGGCTTGTTTGGTGTTTTGTTCAGACTTATTTATTGTGTCACGTCTAGGCCTAGTCTTGGGTCATGACAGAATAGAGCTGAGGGAAAGTCAAAATCAATGGAACACTTGCTGTGCTCTACAAAAGCAAAATAGAGAAAATAACAACTAGGGTCAGTACAGGGCAGTAGTACTGAGTAAGTACCATTGGCCGACTCAAAATAGAAATAAATATACACAAAGTAATGGAAAGAAATCAATTATAGAATTTAATAGTGGTAAGCAACAAACAACAAGTGTAAGTGACTGCACAATGAAAGAAGTATATAATCTATCAACAATATCAAGAACACACATAAGGACTTAGGCCTCCAAACCATGCTTCTTTTGGAAGATTGGTTCTATTAAATTGAGTATGTTAATTCATTTTAATATATTTTCTTTGATATTACAATGTCAAAAAGCGATACCTGATTCAATATGTATCATGTCAGAACGTCGCATCTGATCTCATAATAGTGTTAGAATGTGACATCTGATCCAAACATATATCATGCCAGAACATGGTATTTGATCCAATAATATCATGTCAGAATGGTACATTCTATCCAAATATATTTAATTCATCATTCTTTATCATTACTTTTCACTTCATCAACAATATTTCATCAAGCCTTCACTTTGATAAGGCAAGGTCAAGATTGTGAATTTCATGATCTTAGGATTTCATACCAATAACAGGATATATAAATCATCCAAACCATAATAATCAAGTACATATAATAATTTTACAACATCATTCAATGAATATTACTATTAAGAGTCTCTCTAACACATAGAATAAATCATTACCTACCTTAACCAAAGAACTAAAGTCAAGCAAGATAATCCACCAATGCTTTTCCTTTCTCCAATATCTTCAAATATTTTGAAAATATCAAATATGTGATATTCGTAAGCAAACGAGTCCATAGATACCCATATTATCATATATCTTGCCTATACCCAAAAGCTCATCCAATTCTATAATGAATTTCCTAAATCTCAAACCTAGGGTCAAGTCTTAATTCCTTCAATATTAAAAGCCTAATGACATTCACAAAATTCAATACTATTGAATGATTGATTGTGTATTGGTTGCATCAAGTTAAGGTGAAATTCAGTAACACTTCAATAAATAGTTTAATTTATATTAGTATATGCAAATTTTTCTTATGTAGAATCCAGTTCATCCATTTAGTGGTAAATGGTTATCAAGGAAGCCTATTTTATAACACCAATATGGAATGAAGAATATTGATTTCTTCACCTAATTAAATTAGAAAGAAAATTATTCCTTTTGTTTTCTTGTACCAATCTACAATAATATGAAAATTTTCATGTGTCACCATGGCATCCTTGCTACATGGCTAGGAGAATAATGATGAATAAAATGATTACATCTTCAATAAAGTAATGATACTGTGCAGCAAATCCACTTATAAATGAATATTTTTTCCAATTTATTTATGTCATTCTAAGTCCCATTTAATACATTCATTTATATATCTAAATTAACTACCATCACTGTTGCTACCATTAAATTTTAAAGAGAAAAAGAAAACATATGTACATATATAATGAAGGAAAGAGGGCGTGCACATTAGTTATAGCACCTCAACTTTCACTCAAATATAACATACATATATTGTCATGACTCAAGCCGAGGGACTAGATGTGACATGACGAATGGGAAGTTCAAAGACAATCAAACAAGCCTCTTAGCATATCATGTACACATTTGGTTGCGGAAGAAAAATAAGACAATAACAAGAGTCAAATATTAAAAAGGGAAGGGGAACTAAGAGAAGTCTTTGATAATCAAAAATATAAGGAGAGTCAAGCTCATAAGCATATATAAATATAGTATCCAACAACAACTCTACTAGAGAATGGAGCGGGTGCCAAGACACTTCCCGAACTCACCCTCATAACAATATGTATCCATTATAAAGCATAACTCTCAACATAGAATTAGTAAAAGTAAATATTGTCCTTGGAGTTGAGGACTCACCAAAGAATTCTACAAAGAACCAAACTAGCCACGTGGAGAGGGATGATCAATAGGAGCTCTGGTCCCTATATGGTGATATCATGTAGGCATAAAGTATGTATTAGTACTTGAATGTGCTAAGTATATGAGATGCAATGCAATGAAAACATAAGCCATAATATTCAAAATACATACATATAGTCAATGGATATAATCTCAATATGATATGCTTAATCAATGTTTGGATGTAAACATTCTTGAGGATAGTCATACTTGCATATCTTATTCAACACAATAGAGTGACAAATTAGCTCATCCAAATACCTTATACTAGAGGCTGGGGATTATAGCATGAATCATGACCCCTTCTAGTAGGTAATGAATAGTTCATGGTATTAAGTCATATATGAAGGTAAGACTTAAGACATGGTTCATGACCCCTTCATGTAGACTTAGGTAATGTATCATAATAAGTCATATATGATGGTAAGGTATACAACATGGTTCATGACCCCTTCATGTAGACAAGTGCCTTGTACTATAGGATGAGGAGTACAACATGATTCATGATCCCCCCTAGTAGTCTTGAATATTCACAAGAACATAAAACATAGCATAAGAACTCAATAGTTCACTTGTAGATCATAAAGACTTATCAGGATTTCAATAAATGCTTGGGAACCCATAATTATCTTGAAACACATGACTTGTAAAAATCATACAATAGCTCATCAATGACTTGAGAATTCTTGTCATGTAATTTCATCAAACACAAGATGGGTTCATGAATCTTATTCAAAATTATGCAACTCAAGAATATAACAAGAAGAAGTAAAATCAATTTAAATCAACCCACCAATAGTGTAGTAAAACTCTCATTTAGGGTATCTCAAAATTCATCTCTAAATTCACAATAGCTCATAGTTTTCATAGTTCACATCATGTATAGCTTCAATAGGTCTAAATCAACCCATGTTATGAGATTAAAATAGATATTAATGCATAATCAATCAATACTTTATAAACTCCAACATAATTTACATTCATAATCCATAATAAAAGATACCCATAAGTAATACAACTTGAGATCATGTAATTTTCATAAAATGAGAAGGTTGGGCTCCATGGGTGAAAGGACACATGGATGAAGACCCGCATAACTCAAACTAGGATTTTATTGGAATAAAGTTAGGGAAATCTTGAGGGTTGAGATGACTTCTTGATTCCTAAAATTGATCTTGAAATCCTTAAGTTTGGATGAGAGAATTGATAAAGCCTTTAAGAGGTTTTAGAGAGGGTTTATGAATTTGAGAATTAAAAATGCCTAAGTATAGAAGATTTCACGTTTAAATGGGCATTAACTCATTACATAAATGCCCCTGGATGAAACAAAAACCTGAGGAAAAACTAACAGTAGTTTGTATCTAGTCCACAATACAGACAAAATGTGGAGGTCTTTTTGTGCTAGTTCGCGCCCAAGTCATCGTCATTCCTGGGGTGTGATGCACACTGGAAAGTGATTAATTAGTGAAAATTATTTTTTATTACGAGTCTTCTAAAATTTGATTTATATTAATTTTCCACTCAATTATGCCCCCTAATCAAGAATATGAAGTCAAATTTTTGACATCATGCACGATTTTGAGATATATGAAAATTTTGATTATGGGACATTCCAAGCACATGAGGGGTGTTTCAATATCTCCACCTTGGGAACATTTGTCACCAATTATCAAAGAAATATGTGTAGGAGATGTAATTATAAAGATTTCAGCCTGACATGAATGCAACAAATATACTTAAATATCATTTTCAAAAAGTCCCAACATGAATGCCAAAAACTTGTTACCATGTATATGAATGCATGCAACAATGATATGAGGGCTAAAACTTAAGACTTGAAATCATAGATAGGACTTAATTTATTACCTCCGAGTTGAGTAGAATGGAAAGGATATGGATATTGCTTTTTTATGTCCGTCTCGACTTCCCATGTGGCACTTTCAACTTGTTGATCCTTCCAAAGGACCTTTAAGGATGCTACATCTTTGTTTCTCAACTTTTTGCTTGTCTATTCAATATCTTCACCGGGACCTACTCATAGGTCAAATATTCCATAACATCTAAGGGCACTATAGTACTTGGGTCACCTACACACTTCCTCAACATAGGCACATGGAAGACCGGATGAACCACATTCATATCCATAGGAAACTCCAATTCATAGGCAACCACCAATTCTTCTCAAATTTCTATAAGGTCCTATAAACCTTGGGCTCAGTTTCTCATTCTTCCAAAATTGGACCACACCCTTCATGGGTTAGACCTTTAAGTAAACTCAATCATCAACATTAAACTCAAGGTCGCTCCGCCTCACATTGGAATAAGACTTTTGTCTACATTGAGTTGTCTTCGGTCTCTCCCTTATCAATCTCAACTTCTCCAGAGCTTCCTTAACCAAATCTAGGCTTAACAAAGCCATCTTCCCCATATCAAACCACCTAATAGAGGATCTACAATACCTACCACACAGAGCTTCAAAGGGAGCCATGTCGATACTAGAGTGCTAGCTATTGTGTAAGCAAACTCGATAAGTCGAAGACTTTCATCCCAACTAACCTTGAACTCTAAAATACAAGCTCTAAGTATATCCTCAAGAGTTTGGATAGTCCTTTCGGCTTGGCATACATTTGAGGATGAAAAGTCGTGCTAAGCTTGACCTTGTTACCAAGACCCTTTTGGGAGGATCTCCAAAAATGAATAGTGATTGAGCACCATGATCCGAAATGATAGAAAAGGATACCCAATGCAATCTAACCAACTCATGAATATACAACTTGGCATAATCTTCGGCATCATAAGTCATTTTGATAAGTAGAAAGTGAATCGACTTTGTCATTCTATCCACAATAACCCAAATAAAATCAAAGTGTCTCTTAGTCTTTGGCAACCCAACCACCAAATCCATGTTGATCTCTTTCCACTTCCAAGTAGGAATTTCTATGTCTTAGGCTAGGCCACCTGACCTTTGATGTTCAGTTTTCACTTATTGGCAATTGTGACACCCGACTATGAACTTAGCAATATCTCTCTTCATACCACCCCACCAATATACTTAAGTCTCTACACATCTTTGTGGAACCAGGGTGAATACAATAGGATGAATTATGGGCCTCCTTCAAATCAACTCCCTCAAGTCATCAATATTAGGTACACATACCCTACCTTGGTACCAAAGGGCACTACCTCCCCCTTGGGAGAAAACCTCCACTTTACCATCTTTCACCAAAGACTTCAACTCTAGCAAGTGGGGTCACAGTCTTGTTTTTACTTTTCTTAAATCAAAGAAGATTCAGAACCAATAACAACCACTACACCACCATTTTCAACTTCATTCAACCTAACCCCCAACCTAGCCAACCAGTGAACTTCTCCAGACACCTCCTTGTTATCGACACCAATATGAGCTAGATTACCCATGGACACTCTACTTAAGGCATCGGTCACAACATTAGCTTAGCTAGGATGATAGTGCATACTTATGTCATAATCCTTATGGAGTTCTAACCACCTTCATTGTCTCAAGTTAAGATCATTTTGTTTGAACATATATTGGAGACTCTTGTGATTGGTAAACACATCTACATGAACCCCATACAAATAATGAAGCCAAATGTTTAAAGTAAACACGACGGCCACTAATTCAAGATCATAGGTGGGATAATTTAGCTCATGTACCTTAAGTTTCCAAGAGGCATATATTATAACCTTGCCATGTTGCATCAAAACACACCCAAAACTAATCCTTGAAGCATTGCAATAAATCACAAACCCTTCTAACCCTTCTTGTAAAGCCAAAATAGGAGCGGAGATAAGCTTGTCTTTCAAAGTTTGAAACCTCTTTTCACATTCATTGGTACAAACAAATTTTGCCTTCTTTTGGGTCAACGTTTTCATAGGGGAAGCAATAGAAGAGAAACCTTTCACAAACCTTTGGTAGTAACCCGCCAAACCAAAAAACATCCTAATAGTCGTCGGAGTCAAGGGCCTAGGACAATTCCTTATTACTTCTGTATTCTTAGGGTCCACTTTAATGCCATTACCCAACATATCATGCCCTAGGAATGCAATCCCTTTCAATCTAAATTCATATTTTTTATATTTAGAAAACAACCTGTCATTCCTCAAGATTTACAACACCATCCTCAAATGATTCTCTTCACTCCAGGAATAAATCAATATATCATCAATGAAGACCACCACAAACATATCATAGTAAGGTTTAAAGACCCTATTCGTGAGATCCATAAATATTGTTGGTACATTAGTCAAGCCAAAAGATATTACCACAAATTAAAAATGCTCATACCTAGTCCAAAAAGTTATCTTGGGAATGTCACACTCCCTCACTCTCACTTGGTGATACCCGGACCTAAGATCAATCTTAGAAAAGTGACTAGCCCCTTGTAGTTGGTCAAAAAGGTCATCAATCCTTAGTAGAGGATACTTGTTTTTTTATAGTGATATTATTGAGTTATCGGTAATCAATGCACATTTTAAGAGAACCATTTTTTATTTACGAACAATACCGGTGCACCCCAAGGTGACTTACTAGTCCTTATGAAACGCTTCTCCAACAAATCACTTAATTGATCCTTCAACTCTTTCAACTCCACTAGGGACATAAGGTAAGGGGGAGTATAAATGGTTTATATATCAAGGAGAAGGTATATACCAAAGTCTATTTCTCTTTTTGGGAGGAACATCGGGAAAGACATCAAGAAACTCATTGACCACAGGAACCGACTCAATTGGAAGAACCTTAGAATCAATATCCCTAACCCTTAAAAGATAGCAAATACAACCCTTAAAAATCAATTTTTGGGTTTTAAGATGATAAGAATTGAATCTAATGTTAACCACCACATTACAACTTTCCCACTCAAGGACAGATTTATTAGGAAATTGGAATCTAACTTTATGGGTCCTACAATTAATAGAAGCATGATATGCATGTAACTGTTTCATACCAAGAATGATATCAAAATCCACCATGTCAAGTTTAACTAAATTACAAGGCAAGACTTTATACAATCTCTATAGACCCTTTTTGCAATAATGGACTAACCAACGGGGGTAGACACTTTATAAGGTTCACATAACAACATGGGACACACATAAAGCTTATTGGAAACAAAAGGAGTAATAAAAGAAAGAGTGGCACCCGTATCTATCATAAAATACACATCATAATAAAAAATCTTTAACATACTGATAACAACTGTTAGGACCCGCAACGTAATTTAAACCCCGAACGTCCTTACTTGGTTCGATTTAATAAAGTTTGGGACCAGATGTAACATTTTACTTAAGTTAGGTCCTTAAGAATAAAAAAGGATGTGGGGTCAAGGTGGGTGTCTCCTTTTGATTGGACCAAGTGTGTGTGTGTGTCTATATATGGGAATATATCTTGTACAAGATATACATT
>JAOTQJ010071548.1:0-13131 GCA_025642045.1 Solanum sejunctum | reverse complement strand
GTACATCCGACCCCCCCTTACCCCGCAATGGGCGGGAGCCTTTGAGGCATTGGGGTAATGTTCGTTGTTTCGTTGTTCGTTGTGTAGTGCGAAGAAAGGGTGTATACATAAGTAAGAAAGAAATTATTCTAAAAGTATTTGTATGTATTCTTAGGCAAACACGATAGGAGGAGAGAGGGGCGACGATGAAATATGTTGAATGACGGGATAATGACAAAATTAATGTGAAATACCACTTTCTATTCTTAGGTAAATATGGTAGGAGGTGACGATGAAGTTTGTTGAATAATGGGAATGGCAAAATTAATGTGAAATGCCATTTTGTATTCTTAGGTAAAATACATTAGGAGGTGAGAAGGATGACGATAAAGTATGTTGGATGATGAGAATGATAAAATTAATGTGAAATGCCACTTTATACTCTAGGGTAAATATGATAGGAGGTGAGGCGGGGTGACGATGAAGTATGTTGAATATGAAAATGACCAACGAACACAAAAAATTTGAAAAACATCATACCAACTATCTCTTATTATGTGTTTAAATGCTTAATTAAGACAAATCATAATTTGAAAGTCTAAATAAATCTAAAGTATAAATCCTACATTTCGTTATTAAGTTTTATTTTTCTATTTTGAAATGCCTTCTCTTGATGGCACTTGCCTATCATTCTAGATCAATGTTGACTTTTGCATAGATATTCATGTAAATGCATTAAAAGTTCTACTAAAAGAAATGTTACATGTAACCTCAACATATTAAAATTCTTTTTAGGCCCACTTTTTCTTTTTCATCTGATATTCAGTGTTTGCATTGAGATTTGTCTATTTCAGATTTATAAAATATAAGGTTCATTCGGGAGAAAAAGTGTTCCTTATCAAGAATGTTTTTTATATTTAAGGCTCAAACTCAATAAATTTCATCCACTACACCATATCCATCGATGCTCCTCCAACCCACTTTGCTTTCACGAAGTGCTTATTTTACCTCTCAAGTTTCATATTGAATATTTGCCGTTTTGCAAATTCATTTTTCTAAAATCAATACTTGACGTTTAAAAATAAAAGAATGGAAAATTACTAAATAAATAATGAACAACTTAAATAAAGTCTCTCATAATTAAGGCTATTAAATAAATACTATGTATCCATGTGCAGCTGCGGCTCATTAATTTCTAAAAACAATACTTGACGTTTAATTAAGGCTTACATAACCTCTTTTTTTTGTGTGAAAATAAGAAACAATAACATAAGACAATAATATTTTGTACAATACTCTTTTTGTCTCATATTAACTGAAGTTATAAAATAATACACATATATTAAGAAAAACAATCAAAGACAAACTTTACACCATACTTTTCACTATTGTTCTTTGTAAAATCATAAATATATATAGTGTAATTTATTTTTTAGAAAATATAAAAGTTCAATAAATGAAGGGTAAATATGAAAAAAGTTTCAAACATTCATTTTGAACTTTGAAAAATTCAATTATTTTGAATCTTGAAAAAAAACTAAAAAATTCAATTAATTTGAGACGGAGAGAGTAGTTTACAATAATATGTATCCTAAGTATATTATTAGTAGTATAATAATACCTATTATAAGATTCAGTCAATAATTCCAACTAATTATTATGCAAAATCAAAATTATATTTTTTCGTTCAATTTTCTTTTGTCTTTTTGAAATAAAGAAGTACTCATGTGTGAATTCTAAATAAACTAAAGTTACTTAATTACTTGCTAGTAATATTTTAATACTATATTCTTCTTTAATCAACCTAGAGGTAATTTTAATATGAGAGTTTATTTTATAACCATTTGACACACCAAAAAAAAAGGCAAGAAATAAAATTAAAGTTAGGTAACCAAATTTATTAGTTGTATCAAAAAAAATATAATCTTGCAAATGGTTTCAAAATATTTTTTTATGTGTGTTTCACAAAAAAGTGAAAATCCTCATAATTTGACCATAAACTAATGGCTGCATCATGATTTATCATCGTGGATCAATTGGACAAATGTGATGTATGTTTTTTCGTCTGGTGTTCGACATGTATATTAGAGTTTAATTACATTTAAATCGCTCATTGCAAGGTTTATTCTTAGAACAGTACTCCCAACATAACTTTTTCTATAATCAGATCTTAAATTCGAGATCTCTAATTAAAATTAAAGGGACTTCAAATCTCCAACCATCCCATTGTAACCCATGTTGTCAGGCTCAAATGAGATGAGACTACACTTTGTAATTTCCCTCAAACATTATATTTGTATTAAAGTTTAATTATATCTGAATCGATCGTTGCAAGACTCATTCTTAGAACAATGCTCCCAATAAATTTTTCTATAATGATGACTCAAATGTGAAACCTTTAATTAAAAGTAGTGGGACTCCAACCATCCAACTGCAACCCATGTTGTCAGACTCAAAATATTTCTCGCAAATTTTATTATCCTTTTCAACGTCATGAATCAATTCTTATTATGTTGAACATTTATGGTGCGGACTATTAACAAATTCATATAATTTCAATTTCAATTTTTAATTAAAAAAATTTATTGTAATATCGAATTTGCGATTCGATCAATGGATCCAATAATATTCAATTTTGATTTTATATGTTATCACGTAATTTCCAAACAAGAGTTGTACGGGATCTATATATTATTCAATGTAAATTTACATGGATGAAAAAGTTTTAATTAATTTTATTGAATTTATTCGACGTGAATTTGCATGGATGAAAAAATTTTAATTATAAAATTTATGTGAAGCTAAATTAGTTATTATGTGGTCGTCTAAACACCTTACGTCTGGAGAGACATTTGTTTTGCTTGTTTCTCTACAATTGTCAACATGTCAATTTAATAAATAAATTTAATGTAACCATCGTTGTTTTACATGGTTATTTCTTATTGGTGATTTTTTTTAATTCACATATATAAATAAATTCATTTTAGTTTGTTCAAGTCAACTTCCCCCATTTTCTAAAATACTTGTTAGATTTTATTTTTTCTTAAAGTCAAATTACATAAGCTTTGATCAATCTTTTAAGACTTTTATTATTTTATTAATATATAAAAAATTATAATTTATATTTTTTTTATTGTATTAAAATATTAAAATTAAAATTCTAAAATATTAGTTTAATTTAATTTAGTACAAAATTAATTAAATTAATCCTCGAGAAGCAAAACATTAATATCATATAAAACAAATATCAGTGAATATGGTATAGTCGATGGGGTTACTCTTGTCTTAATTAAAAATTTTAGATTCAAACTTTGAGTATAAAAAAAAATTAATAAAAAAGACTTTATCCAAAATAAAGTTTTATATAATATGAATTTAAAATAATTGAGCTTTGATACGAATACTGAATACGGAATAAAAAAAAACGTAAAAGAAATTGGAGGACAAAGTAATTGTCACGGGAATGAACAACCAAGAAATGAATAGGGTCAAACTTGATCAATCAGACTTTGAAATTTCCGACACTAATTGTTGAAATCTTGATTGCTGTGTTTCAACTTCCAACAACAAACTGTTTGATGTTAATTTATCTGTACTTTCTTCGTTTTAAATTAATTAATTTTTTTTTTAAAAAATTAATATTTAAAATAATTAAATTATTCAAAATTTTAAAAAAATGTTTCAAACTTTTTTTGTATTTATTCTTTTATTTATTAAAATTTTATATTTTCTAAAAGATAAATTATACTATATATTTATGATTTCACAAAAGGCAGTGAAAAGTGTGATATAAATTTTCTCTTTAAATATTTTTCTTAATATGTGTGCATTACCTTAAAAATTCAGTTAATATGAGATAGAGAAAGTATAATATTAAATAAATAAGAAAGATGATTATATATGTTTTTTGATGATAAGTAAAAATAAAAAAATAATTTTTAAAATATTAAACGCATAAAATGAATGGAGGAAATAATTTATAGTATGAAGGCTAAAAAAAAGGAATTAGTGACCGTTATGAGCTATTTACATAGGCGGCGTCAAATTGAATTCAGGTTCATTCTAATTTTCTTCAGCGAAAGGTTATACTATTTATAAATAATTAAAATTAATTTTTTTATATATAAAGTAGATATCTAATCTTTTTTAATTAATTTATGTGTTTATTTCTTCAAATATTAAATTTCCTAATAATCGTAAAAAATTTAGTTTCGTCACTGACCATTTAATAATAATTCTTTTTGCAAAATTCCAAAAATTGCATTAAACAACCCATGACTTAATTAGATTTATTAAAAATTTAAAAAGGAAAAATGAGTTGACATCAAATAATTAATTTTAATTTTTGATTATTATGGAATTCCTCATCAAAATGATGTTGAATATTCTTAGTTTTTTTTTTATAAATAAATAAATAAAAAAAAACAATGCCTTTTATAGACTTCTGAAGGATTGACTTTTGACCAAACATTAGTAATTGGACTCTTTATTATAGCCCTTAAATTTTTATTTTTTTAGTTTTGGATATTTTCTTGGGTCTCTGTGGATAGACTAGACACAGAACGTGTCAGCATAAATTTAATATATATTAAATAAATTTTTAGAATCAAGTAAATTTCTTATTGTATTTTTTTATTTTTTTTAACTGTGTTTTAAATTATTAATAATTACTATAATATATAATATTACTAAGTTTACAAATATATAAATTATCAAAAATACATTTATTTCTTTTATTCCAACTTGTATGATACAAATAGAATTTGAAGAGTCAATCATATATTTCTTTGACCGTAAGTTTTTTGTATATTTTTTAAAAAATATTTTAACATACTCATAGTTACTTCCTGTCATGTGTTATTCATTATTAGTCACACTTGCTGTCCCCTTACGTTAAATTTTATTTTGTCATATCTAGTCTTTCTGCTTATGATTTTTGAGTTGAGGGTTTTAGGAAACAACCTCTCTACTTCTATGAGGTAGGCGGTAAGGTATACGTATAATCTACCCTCCCCAGACCTCACTTGTGAAATATCACTAGGTATGTTGTTGTTGTTTTAGCATACTAAATATTGTGATTTTATATAGTAGTACATTTTATGTCATTTTTAAATCGTAAAAGTTACTCTTTTCATTCATTTTTAATTGTTACAATTTTCTTTTGAAGAGTCAAATAATATAAATTTTAATTAATATTTTAAGATATATTTTTTATTAAATTAATATGAAAAATAATTATATTTTATAATACTTTTCAAATAATTTTAAATTGTCTAAATTTTTAGTTTAAAATATTAAACTACTTTAGCAAAAATTAAAAAAATTGACTATTGAAAAATATCACATGACAATTAAAAGTCTCAAACTTTTATATTATAGTATTACAATGAATTTGGAAGTTTCACAGTACAATAGTAGAAGCGTTATGAATAAATACATTATATTTTGATACAATCTCTTTCTTTTAAATGAATTTTCAGCCATTTTTAAATCTCAAATAACCAATATTTCTATTTTTAAAAAGAGATTGAAAAAAAAGTCAAAAGGGTTTAATATTGTCAAAATTAGTTTTGGATTAAATATCTTAAATATTTTTTAAAGAATATATTATATCCTAATAATTCATTTATATTAAATTAAATATACAAAAAAGATTAAGTCAATATAAATTAAGTCCAAAAGTAGGTAAAATTTGTCAATCTCCAAGAAAATCGAGTCTCACTAGTTTGAAAATTACCATCACTTAAATAGTGAATATTTATGACACTTTTACAAACTTCCATCCTAAAACTCTCTCTTGTTTTTTCATTTAAGAGATTTCAATTAAAATATATAATTTTAAATATATATTTATTATATTAATTGACATAAAAATAATTATAGCTTATATCAATATAATAATATTTTTCGTATAGTTTTAATTATCTACAAAAAAAAAATTCATTATGTTATATTTTTTCTATTTTGAGATTCGTTTAGTTTCTTGATTGTTTTTTTGCCTATCTTTCTTTAATCTTGATTGACTTATTTCTTTATATTCATATGAATGCATTAAAAGTTTTGCTAAAAGAAATATTGAAATCTTGACATTTTAAAACACGTGTAATTATATGAACATTTTAATATCTTTTTTGGGGGATATGCAAAAATCCTAAAACACGTAGTACTATATAGATGAGCTTCTTGCTATTTATATTTTTCAAATAAAGGACAAATGAGACTAATTAATTTTATAAGACATGCATGGGCAAAAAATGGAAACTAAATGAAACATTCCCAATTTCTTAGTTTTTTACTCTTTGGATAAGTTGAGTTCTCTATCAAAAAAGAGAGAAATGCTGAGACACAAAGTCCCACATTGGTGGTTAATGGGATGGGTGGTCTCCTTATAAGGTTTAAGCAATCCTTCTGCCTTTGAACTAACTTTTGGAGTGTGAGTTAGGCCTAAAACCTTCTTCAATATGGTATCAGAACAGGGCCCGTCTCACCCAATGTTGATGGTCTCCTTATAAGATTTAGGTAATCCTCCTCCCTTTGAGCTAGCTTAAATTTGTGTCTCAACAAGAAAAAATGTAAAAAAGAAAAATTAACTTATGTTGCTAAAGAACAAAAATGTGCCATTAATTATTTTAAGGACAAATTATCCAAATATTTAAATTATTAGCTATTTAGAATTTCTTTGTAGTGGTTGTTACATGCATAGAGTGACGCCAATTATTTTGATAAATTAAACTTTGTCAAATTGGGATTAAGTAATAACTAAATACATGGTCCATCAAGTTAATTAATTTTGATAATCTCTTGACAAAAATATAAATACACTATCCATTATTTATGTGGACATTTTTCTACTTTCCTTGCTATCACGTCAATTTATTATATTTATAATGTAAGCAACAATATTCTCTTCTTCTTTTTTTAGCTTTTAATATTTAAAATATTTTTTGTATCAATGACCTGGCAAATTAAGGTGAGCAGATTCTTTCCCTATAATTTTCCCTATTACCCATGCTCATGTCTAATTGATAATATTCGTTTTTTTATTCATAGAAAGATTCAATCGTCACACAAAACAAGAAAAATAAAATAAAGCAATGAATTCCTTATTATAGTTTATTCAAGTTACATAGTTGTCACAATACGAACGAGCCATCAAGAAACTAAAAATATCACAATCACATCCAGCGAATAAAATTATTCATTTCTTAATTAAAGTTTTTGGATTTGACCTTTGAAAATAAAAAAGTCTTTGTTAGAAAGTGTTTCTTCGAATGGAGCCCTTCGCATTATGAATTTGAATATAATTGAATTTTAATGTGAATATCGAATATCGAGTGAAAAAAAAAAAGATGAAACCTAAGCAAAAAGACTTTAAAATTTCCATCACTTCACAAGTATATTATTATTATTATTATTATTATTATTATTATTATTTTGGTTTCTCAAGGTACCCTACAGTTGATAGCCATGAAACTAATCTTCCATTTAAATTATACGCACACTAAGTGGTAAAGAACTGGCTATAAAAAAATTTTATTTATCAGAGATGGGATCGAACTCCCAACTTCTTACTTAAGGAGTAAGATGTTGAATCATCACACCAACCTTATCACTCACAACCTCTCTACTTCTATGAGTTAACGGTAAGATTTACGTACAGTCTACCCTCTTCAGACATCATTTGTGGGATATCACTGAGTATGTTATTGTTGTATTATTCATTCACGTCATTGTAATCATGATTGATTATAAATTCCTACATGAAAATATATATTTTATAATCATTGATTGAGTGATTTGCTAATTTTAGTCAAATTGTTATGCACGTGGTTTGAACTTTGAAGGGAAGTGGAGTTAATTATTCAGTATTTGTTTGTCATATTTAAAGTGATTAATAAAATATGTTTGTTATCTAATGTTGATAATATTTAATGAAGTCAATTGAAGATTGCTTTTACATAAAGTATATTACTTATAAATTCATTTTGATGTTATGGTTCGAATGTTAATTTTATGATCTACGTATATAAATTTTAAGACTCACATTAATATTATTTTAATTTAATATTTAATTACTGACTAAATTTTAATTGAATAAATATGATGAGTTTTTTTTACGAGTATAACTTCTTTTTCCACTTTCTATTTTTGGCTAGAATTAAAGTGATAATTAACTGTTTAGTTTTCTCTAACTATAAAATAATTGTCTATTGTCCCAAAAAAATAAAAATAAAGTGTTGATCCTTAATTTCGTCCAAGAAGACAAGAAAGTTATGACTGATCTAGATAAGTAATTTTGACTGAATTACTGCAAATGTACTTTCAATCCAAAAATCATAAACTTTTATGTTAAATTATTTATGTTTTACAATCTAAATTACGATAAATTCTTACAACAAAGAATTTAATAGTGATGAAGAGCAGGACATGTTAATTTTTGAAAACAAAAATAATATTTAAAAAGTTTAAAATATTTAAAAAATATTATCTTAAATTTTTATATTTTATATATATATAAAAAAACCATACATCATTTATTTATTCTAACTAATAAAATAAATTAACTAAATTGTCAAAGCCTTCTAGTTTCCACTTTTATTGGTCTCTTTAGATACATGTACAAGCTTCCAAGTCAACTTGACCAATATATTATATTATAATATAGAAGCTTCTATTAGTCAATTTGACCAATATATATGATTAACCTATAGAAGCAGTCAACCATAATAAATATACACTGTATAATATCATAAATAAATTTTAGACAAACTTAGTGCATTAAAACTCTCGATATATTAAAAAGTTTCGATGTTCAAATTAAATTTTAAAATATGATATGTTGTAAATTTGGATTGTGGCGAGTGAATAATATATCAGAAGACTCAAGACATCGACTAGAGCTCCTATCAGAATTTTGAGACTTTTTAGAATAAATTTGAGCTGGTCGGGTTAAAGAAAAGAAAAATCAACTCGTTTAGGAAGATAAATTGTTGCAATGTAATGCATAAATATAATATAATATAATAATATATGTATAGATGTATATACATCTTTGATAAATAGTTATACATTATCTGTATACAACTATACATAGTAGTGGAGCCTTTATTTTCATCAGGGGTGTTCATATCTTTAGAATATGGGTGCGGAATTTTTGTATCGAGGGTGTTCCACAATTGATATATATCAAAATATCTATGTTTAATCTATATTTGAAAAATAATTCAACAAAAAGTATTCATTTAACCATTCTTGAGTGAATGTAACTTCGCCCCTGACTACATATATATACTTCCAAATATATTAAAATCCATTATGACCAAGAAAAAGAGAAAAAGAAAAAGAAAAAGAGGAAGAATAGTACTCCTAGTGGTGGATGTATATCACTTTGGTTCTACAAAGACTTTTCCTTAAGAAAAATGGTCTTGTGTGACTACTTATAATAGAATTTGAATTCAAAAGATTTCTTTCTCAAATCTTATACTCTCTTTGTTGTAATTTATGTAACATAATTTGATTTTATAAGTATAAAATTTAAAATGTAGTTTAAAATAAGTTAAATATATTTGTGTGATGCTGAATTATTTCATTGAAGATAAAAAAATATTTTAAAATTAAGTTATTACTAAGTACTCATAAATATGCATTCTCTTGAAGATTAACTAAAAAGAAAAATAAATAATATAAATTGAGATACAAAAATATATACTCCTTTTGTCCTAATTTATGCGAGACTTTTCATTTTTTTAGAATCAAATAATTTAACTTTGACTTAGAATTTATGCATGAAATTTTTAATCTTTTTAAAAAATTAAAATTTAAACATTTATAAACTAGGTAAAATATACTATAAATTACAATAATTGACAATTTAAAATACTCAAAAAATATTTTAGGATCAAAGATAAAGTTATTTAAATTTTAAAATTTGAGAAGTATCAAACAAATTGATATAAGGAGAGATATTATTTCAAATCTTTTATGGAAAAATATAAATATAAAAATTAATTGTTCAAAGACATAAAACTAATTTTTATTAATTATTTTATATAAGATTAAATCTTATGTAATGAAGTGTGTGGCTTCCCATTCAAAGTACTAGGCAGTTAGGCATGTATAATTTTAAAATTATAAAACAACTTCCAAAGAATTTCTTGATTTCTAAGTTTGTTGTTTTGCATTAAAGGGTCCCATGAAGAATTTTCAACCTTAGTGTGTTATTTATTTTATTTTTTCAATAACCAAAAAAGATTATTCTCAATAAATTAATGTAATTTGGACATGAAAAATTGGATGTTCTTGTGAGATGTGAGTGACTCAACTATCCCAATTAAAAATAGACTACTTACCACTTGAAATTATCATCCTTTAAGTAATTAGTTACGATGTCTGATATTTTTGAGATGAGAATCTCTGGAGAATAGTCTATTTATTTCTATGAGATAGTGATGAAGTCTGTATATATTTTATCTTTTTCAGTCTTCGCTTATGAAATTCTACTGAATATGTCATTATTGTTATTTAAGTTATTAGTTACACAAAATTAATAACCATTTATCACATACTTTAATGAGTATATTTTTGTGTCAAAAGAATAACAAGTTTTATTTGAATAATTAAATTCAATAACATTTTTATCAGAATTAGACCGATAATTTATATTTGATCAAAGCTCAAAAATATTTTTTGAGAAAAAATTTATTTTTTTCAAGCAGCTTGTGAAGACAACTTCTCCTAGTACACAAAAGAGTTGCAAAAAAATTTCTAAAATCTTTTTTTATTTTAAAATCTTAACTTTCTAAAATAAATATATTTTTTAAAAAATGAGGACTTCCAATGTTAAAAGCTTCGTCAGGCAAACTTTAAAGGGTTGTTTGGTGTGAAAGATAACATTAAATATTTTTAAGATTAAATTATAATGTCATTCAATTTATTATTTAATTAGCAAGGTTGGGATAACTTATCCTGAAATTAACAATTAGTGCTGACATAAGTTATTTCTCCCCTTGGGAGGTATAGTAATCCCAGGATATCCCTGGATAAAGTAAATAAATGACAAATTAAATATATCATTTTCAAACTCTTTTTATATATCACTTTTTATATTCATAAAGGATATTTGTAAATAAATAATTTGTTCTTAAAATTTATTAATACACATTATTTTGAATATAATAAACTAAATACTCAATAAAAAATAATCTCATCATACAAAATTTTATCAACTAATCACATCATAATTTATTTTATTAAAACTTGTATTCAAATAAACGACTAAGTACAAAAAGACTATAAGTGCAAGACATTATTTGACATGTTCATAATATCTAGAAAAAAAAATTAATATTCTCCATTATATAAAGAATATCGAATTAGTAGATAAAATAACATCATTCTCCATTATAAATAATATATACAATTGATCACTTTTATACAATAACAACAATAATATTACCTCAATGCTTCAAAGGCTTCTGTCCATTGCAGAGTAAGAGGGAGATCAGATATACGTAGCCTGATTCTTATATTTAAAAATATAGCGCGACTATTTTCGGATGACCCATGATGCGCGTCGAAAGTCGAAAGTTACATTAACTAACTGCAACTTCACAGTTGAAAAAAGCACAAACAATTTAAAAAATAATTTTACTTTATTCCATAATATCTCAAAATAAAAAAAATAATAAATCTTTATGCTCATTATAAATCTACCTATCATATGGTACATTATTATCTTTTATTATTGTCAATCAACATCAAGTGTCTTTTGGGGAAGTGTGCATATCTAGAATGAGAGAATTAATTCTACAAATATCTTATTTAATAAAATAACATAGACTAGATTATACTTGTCCACTCTCTATAATTTAGGACTAGATATTTAAGTGGATACAAGATAGTAGGGTGCCAAATTATATATTAATCTTTTTTTTTGTCTTATATATATTTTCTTCTTTTTTTTTCACTTCAATTAAAATTGAGGCATTTTGTAGAGAATTTTTCCTTTATAACTACATAATATTCCTTCTGTTTTAATCTATTTGTATTACTTTCTTCATTCATCTACTTAAAAAAGAATATTTCTTTTTTTGACAATTTTGTAATTCTAACTTTTTATATAATATGTTAAAAATCGTAAGATTAAAGATATTTTAGTATATCCTACATATATTAGTCTAGGACAACATGATTCAAAAATATTCTTTACTTTTTAAATTTTATATCAAGTCAAAATCAGATAAACAAGTAAAAATGAAGGGAGTAATGTTCAAGTTTAAATTTTTCTTTTTACCACTAATTTTCTCTAAGACGACAATAACGATAATATATCGAACAAAATTTCACAGATAAAATTTGAAAAGGATAAAGTATATGCGAATCTCTGTGAAATTTTTCTAGTACATAAATTTCTTGAAGATTAAAATTTAAACATATTCTAGTAAGAAACAATAAGATAGGAAGTGCTGGTATATTTTGAGTTTAATGGGCCTACTTTTGAATAGCTGAATGAGTCTTATGGGCTTCGCTGGGTGAGGATTGGGCTTATTACCCAATTATTTGCACAATCATTTGAAAAACTTTCACCTTTTGTCGTGAGATAAATATTTGCCTAAAATAAAAGAAAAACTACGTGATTATATAAACATTTCTATCATATTTACTAATTCTCTCTATAGTTTGAACTAATTGTATATTATACTAATTAAGAATATCAACTCAGATACACCTAAAATACATGTATTTTTGCTATCAAATATACTTTGAAGTACAGATAATATGGAGAGAGGCGAGCGAGATAAAAGAGAGTTGAGCAAGAGAGTCAATGTATTTCAGATACAGTCTAATCGCACTAGATACATATATTTGAGATCAGATGCATGTCAAATACATGTTGAAATACATATACTTAGATAGAGAGATGAGTGAGAGAGTTATACAAAAAAATTACATAAACTCATCTAAGCTGGATTCTCAACTAAGATCGGCTCTCCATGTTATCTTTCTTTGCTTGTCTTTTAACCTCATATTCATCTCTCTTTAATATGATAATTGAATTTTTAAGATTTTGATGCAAATTTTTATTTGATATTTGCACTTTAAATGTTTCTTCAAGTTCTTTTTTCTAAAAAAAAAATAGAAAGAAAGAAAAAA
>JAOTQJ010071528.1:0-13131 GCA_025642045.1 Solanum sejunctum | reverse complement strand
ATGGCTAGCTTTATGGATCTCCTCCAATTCTGGTAGTGACATACAGTATGGAGGATAGGCGGGTGGTCAAGTGCCTGCTCTAACTCAATATTGTGATCGACCTCCCATCTTGGCGGTAAGTGTGGGAAACTCTTGGGGCATAATGTCTTTATTCTCGTCAAACACCTTTTTAATGTAGGGTGGATAGGATTCTGAGACACTATAGCTTCCACTCAAACTTGCGACGGTGGCTAGGTAAGTAGGCTCCCCCTTCTTGAGGCCCTTCATAAGTTGTGTGGCTGATAGTTGGGTGACTCCTTTCACCTTGTGCATCTCGACTGTAGGAACCATGCAGGATCCTTCCTTCTCTAGCATAAGTATCCTTTGAAGGTAGGGGTCTATCATAGTGTAGCATTGGCAAAAGAACTCTTGCCCAAGTATAATATCGAAGATGTCTAAGGGGCGATAACAAAGCTGTCTTACCTTGCCATTTTCCCAAGGTGACGTCTATTCCATGTGCAACTCCACATTACGACTTCGGTAGGGAATTAAACATTTTAAGATGCATATTGCTCGGACTGTAACTTAGCCCCAATCTTGCCACTGCTACTTTGGTTATGATATAAGCTTCGGCTCCTGTGTCCACCATGGCACGTACCTACTTCCCATTTAGAGTCACATCCATGTACTACGTGGGGTAAGCCTTTTACTTACTAGCTGTTTTGGGAGTAGTGGCATAGACCCCAATCATGCCCACCTGCGTGGTGCTCGAACTCTAATCTTGGTCTTGAGTCTTCTTCTTTCCGTAGTCTCGTATGATGGCCTAATGTTGTTCATTTGAGGACTCCTCATGTATCTATGTGGACCTCCGTATATGTAGCAACCTCTATCCTTAGGCGGTTGGTTCTTCTTCTCGGTATAGGCCTATCGGCTTCCTAGGTAGGTGGGCTTCCTTGCCCCTGCCCCAATCTCCCCCACCTTTGGCATGGCTACTTCTTGTCTCCTTAGCCTTGCCTCTATCCTTTTTGAATTCCATCAGGGATTCTGCCCTGGTGATGGCCTCATCAAAGGTGAAACCTTGTCGTTGCTCCAGTTCCGTTCGAGCCCAACTCTACAATCCATCCATGAAATTGAACATCATATCTCCTTCCGTGAGTTTAGGAATTTGAAGCGTGAGAGTTGTGAACTCCTTTATGTATGCCTTCATCCTTCTTGTTTGCTTCAATTCCCTATGCCTCTTTTTGGCTTCATAGACGACATTGTTGGGGTAGAAGGTCTTCTTGAACTCTGCCTTGAATTTTCCTACGTGCTAATCGTCTAGAGTCCCTTTCCTATCTTGGTATCCTTCCTTTTCCACCATAGCATCACCATCTCAATCAAGTAAATCATGGCCATGTTGATCTTTGTATCATCGTTGCTCACCTTGTTGCACTTGAAGTAGTTCTCCAATTGCCACAAGAAGTTTTCCACCTCTTAGGCGTCATAGACGCCTTTGAAGATGGGTGATTTAGGAACCTCGATCTTGGCCTCCCGTGCTCTGTCTGGGGTGGCATATCTCCCCTACTAGATGGATTTCTCGAGATCCTTTACCTTGGCATTCATGGCTTCTAGCATGCCCATGAACTTTCCCTCCAAAGCCTCGATTCTACTCTCCAAGGAAGCTTAAGCTTCTTCCTCTACTGTTCGATGGTCGTCAAAGACCTTACAGATGAATTCCTCTAAGGTCTTGAATTTTCCATCGATCTGGTTCAATCGATGGCCCAGCAATTCCATAGCTTGGCGGGCCATCTCTATTTTAGAGATCCATTCCATCTCGAGAACCAGATGCGGGCCATCTCTATTGTAGAGATCCATTCCATCTAGAGAGTGACATCTTTTGGCAACTCCTCTTGCTCATTGTCACTTACTTCGGCGGTTAGAAGGGAGACAACATTTCTTGGTGGAGGATCAGTTGGTAATTTCTCCACCTTCTTGGAACTCTTCTTACCCTTGCACTTTTTGGTAACGTCCATCATGACTCCAGCAATGCTGGCAGCATAAACCTATCTGTCACTTACCATTATTTTCCTTAGTAGTCTGCTCTGATACCATATTGTCACAGACCTAGAACTCACTCTAGAACTTCTGTGTGGTACTAGTCAGTTTGCTTACAAATCTTGCACGATCTTACAAACACTAGTAAGCCTGTTGCCTACGATAACTAAGGGGATGCTAGATATTGAAAGATAAGAGAGAGCTTTTGAAGAAAAAGGACTTTGATTGCTTAAAGAATGCTTTACAAGGCTTGAGATCTTACAACTTTGTTTGATGCTGAATGAATGCCGAGGGGTATCTGTACTACTCCACCTCCTTAACGGACGACTAAGATTAATTTGATCCTACCACTAGGATTGATCCTCTAGAGTCTTCCTACATAATATCTAAGATACTTACAAGTGCTAGACTTATCTATATAATTATACATGTCTCTGGAACCTTCCAGGTCTCTCTATTTTTCTCTTAAATCCTCCACACAATTCTAGAGAGTTTCGGAGCCCTCGAGAGCATGCCGGACATGTTCCTACTTTGTTTCGGAGTAGAATTTATGTATGATGTGTCATACTACCTCCTAAACTAGTCAATTGGTCAGATTTCATCATAATAAATACTTTTGATGAAAGTATGATATAAATTCCTTCCTTTCATAATCATAGAGTCACTCGAGTCAAGGTCATGCAATGGATCATCAATACTTCAAGAATCCAAAATCAGATATTTTATCAAACACTTGGAGGGTGTGTAATGCTTGTATAAGATCATGCAATTCAAGAGTGAAATCATGCAAGAAAATCCTTTTTTAAAATTACTCACCAACACTTGGTAATACCCTCATGCAATATAGATCAAAACCCTTCATCAAATCAAACAATAGACCATAGATTCATTGCTCAAAACATGCTCAAATAGTCACAAGTTTATGAAACCCCAAAATACTTTATAGTCAAATTCAAGAAGACCCATAAGTAAATCAACTTAGAACCATGCAATTTAGGTAAAAAGGAAGCTTGGGCACCATGGGTGAAAGGACCCAATGGTTGCGATGCACATACCTTGACTTTGGAGAATTCCTTGAAGAAGATTTGAATGGGGTTTTTAAACTTGGATGAATTCCTTAATATCTAGAACAGATTTGGATACTTAAATTTTGAGAGAAATAATAGTCTATGGGTTTGAGAGATTACTGGGGAATATCTTATATGATATGAAGGCAAAATATTGCTAAATATAGGTATTTTTACACATGGGAAGGCTTTCGCCAAAGACCCAAAAGCGTTAGGCCGAGACAAAAGTACTAGCAATAAAATACACAGGTCCATGTTTGGTCCGCAATGCAGACCTATCACAGAGGCAATTTAACACTGTTCAAAGACGGAGGCGCATCATGGAACCACTATGGACAGACACTGGATAAGGGATTTTTGGAAAATCAAAATTACGATTCGTTTGCACTAAAATCGGGGTTTGATCCATACCCCACTCAATATCGCCCTCAATCAAGAATATAAAGTTGGATTTGATATATTACGCATGAATTTTGAGATATATAGAAATTACGATTCCAGACACTTCTGAGGTACATTTTTGGGCACTTTTTGGGTCAGTTCAATTTCTCCCCATTAGGAAAATTAATTTTCAAATGTCAAAGAAAGACATATGAGAGATGTAAACATGATAATTTTACATAAAGTTGCAACAATGCACTTAAAAATCATTACAAAAATCTTAACATAAGTGTAAAATCATCATAAACTTGTCATATTAAACATGAATGTATGCAATGATATGAGGGTTGATCATAAGACATGAGATCATGTAGGGGACTTTGAATTAGTACCTTAGGTGTGAGTAAAATGGAAGAGATAAGGATATCACTTTTGCATATCAGCTTCGGCCTCCCATGTAGAACTTTTGACTTGTTGATTCCTCCAAAGGACCTTAACAGAAACCACATCCTTGTTCCTCAATCTTCCCACTTGTCTATCCAAGGTCTTAACCATTACCTCTTCATAAGTAACATTATCTTTAATAACACCCACAACATCAAGAGGCACAATAGCATTAGGGTCTCTAACACATTTCCAAAACATGTTTACATTCACAGTAGGCAATTCCAACTCATAAGCTACCTTGCCAATCAACCACATTACCCTATAAGGACATACATATATTGGACTCAACTTGTCGTTCTTACTAAAAGAACCACACCCTTCATGGGTAACACCTTCTAATAGACCCAATCACCAACTTTGAATTCAATATCCCTTTTTCTCACATTGGCATAGGACTTTTCATGACTTTGGGCCATCTTGAACCTTTATCTAATATCCTAACCTTCTCAGGAGCCTCTATAACCAGATCTGGACAAAACAAAACCACCGCTCTAATTTCAAACCACCCAACTGGTGATCTATAATGCCTACCATAGAGGGTCAAAAAAGGAGCTATACTAATGCTTGAATGATAGCTATTGTTATAGGAAAACTCAATCAATGGTACATGATCATCACAACTATCCTTAAACTCTAATGAACAATCCCTAAGCATGTCCTCAAGTGTTTTGATCGTTCTTTTGACTTGGCCATCCAGTTGAGGGTGAAAGGTCGTACTAAGTTTAACTTTTGTACCAAGACACCTTTGGAAGGACCTCAAAAAATATGAAGTAAATTGAGCATCATGATCAGATATGATGGACAAAGGAACCCCATGCAACCTCACCATGTCATGAATGTACAACCTAGCATAATTTTCAGCCCTATATGAGGTCTTAACCAGTAGAAGATGAGCCAATTTTGTCATCCTATCAACCATAATCCAAATGAAATCAAAACCCTATGTAGTATTTGGTTAACCAACTACAAAATCCATAGTAATATGTTCCCACTTCGAGGAAGGAATCGCTATGTATTCTTCTAGGCCACCCGGTCGTTGGTGCTCAGCTTTGACTTCTTGGCAGCTGTGATAATCGGATTCAAATTTCGCAATGTCCCTCTTCATACCACCCTACCAATACACCTCTATCAAATCTCTATACATCTTAATAGACCCAGGGTTAATAGAATAGGAAAAACCATAAGCACCATCAAGAATCTTTTCTCTTAAGCCATCAACACAAGGCACATATGACCTACCTTGGTATTTGAGAGCAACATCTCCCCCTTGGGTGGAAAACTCTACCTTATCATCTTTTACTAATGCCATGAATTCAAAAAAAGCAAGGTCAAGATTTTGCTTAGCTTTCACCTCGTCAACAGCTGAAGATATAGTGCCATCAACTACTACACTAAAATGACTCCAAAAAGTGCCCGAAAATATGCCTTAAAATGTTTAGAATTTTATATTCTATATATCTCAAACTTCATACATGATATCAAAAATTTGATTTTATATTGTTGTTCAAGGGGTCAGAATTAGGTAGAAGAGGATCTAACCCTGATTTTAGAGCAACCGAATCACAATTTCAATTTTTTAAAATTTTGATCTCTAGAACCGATCTGCGACAAAGCTGTGACGTACAGCTATGGCGAACTAGTGTAAATTTGTCCTTCATGACATGTCCACAGCGTAGACCAAACACAGACCTACATATTCTATTGCCAGTGATTTCTATCTAGATCCGAGGCTTTTGGATCTTGGGCATAAGTGTTCTCAAACATGTTTTTACCTATACTTCGCTTATTTCACCCTCATATCATCCTAACCATTCCTCAATTCTCACTCAACAACTAAGCCATATCTTAACTCCCATATTCAAGTACCAAACCCTTATCCTAAGCTAAGGTTTTCCTTCAAGGTTCTTTTTCAAGCTTCTAGTCTCCATCTCCAATCTTCACCAAGTTCATCTCTAATCTAAGGTATGTGGATTTCTTTCATGACTTCCTTTCACCAATGATACCCAAGCCTCCTTTTATTCAAATTTCATGATTTAAAGTTAATTTACAAATGGGTCTTACTTATTATGAATTTCACTACACAATATGTTAAAGCTATGTAAAATTGTGGCTATTTTGATATATTTTGAGCTATAAGTCTTTCATCTATTGTAAGATTTGACAAGGGGTTTTGATGTATGTTTCTTGAGGGTGTTTCAAGGTGTTGATTGATGGTTTTATAGTGGATTTTCGTGCATGATTTCATCTCTATATTTTATGGTTTTATACTAGCATTACACACCCTCTAAGTGTTTGATAAAATGTTCGAATGTAGTTTCTTGAGGAGTTGAAGGTCCAAAGCATGAGATATGATATGATTGACTATATGATGAAATAATGAGCTTATGTATATGATAAATTCTACATAAAGTGTTGTATTAGACCATGCCCAATCCAGGGGGACTAAGAACCCAGATAACCTAAATGGGGGTTTGTACTTATTATTCAAGTGAAGGGTTTGTAGTTCTCTACCTAGTGATGGAACGACATCATCATGATTCTATATGGGGGTTTGTACTCATCATTCTAGTAAAGTATTTGAACTTCTCTGTCGAGTTGATGGGGCGGGATCATTACCAACCTAGCGAGGTGTTTGTACCTCACCACCTAAGTGATGGAGCGGCGTCATTACTAACCTATCGAGGGGTTTGTACCTTAAAAATCTAACTTGGTCTCTTCTACACATATGATGTCCTATATAAGCATGAGTTATTTAATTATGTTTTACTTATACATTGGTCATACATGTCATATTGTTATATTATGCCTATTGCATATTGTTTTGAATTTTGACTATGATGCCTAATTCTTGTTGCATTGCATTCTACATACTTAGTACATTCAAACGTACTAACATATAATCTTGCCTACATGATATCACCATGTAGGAACCGATGCCCAAGTTGATCATCATCATCCTCCACATGGCTAGTTCAATACTACTCAAGCTAGTTGGTTAGTCCTCCACTTCGGGGATGTTAGTCTATGTTGCTCTTATTATGTATTGTGACATTCTTCTTTATTTTCTATTTTGACAATGAGGGTGAGCCTAGTTTCTTTATATTAGCCCCCGCTCTTATCTATTTATTAGAGGTGTTTGTTGGACATGAGTGTATCTATGCTAAGGGCCTTGACTCTATTGTTCTTGATGTCTATGATATGTAAGTGTTGTCCCACTTTATTTTCTCTTGATGCTTGTTTTATTGCTTCCACGACCAAGGATATGTAATGATGTTCTACGAGGCTTGCTTGGGTCCCTTTAGTTTTCCCTTAACGTCGTATCATGCCTAGGTTCTAGGCTTGGATCATGACAAACTTTGTATCAGAGCACTAGGTTGATAGGTCCTCGGAGTCCAACATACCACGCCGATTAGAGTCCTATTAATTTGTATGAAGTGTGCCATGACTACGAATATGAGGCTTTGAGACATTTTAGAAAATGTTTCCCTTCTTCATGTTCCTAAGTCGTGCAATAGATTTGTAGTGATATTTTCCCCCTTGATGATTGTTCTTTGATATGCTAGATCATGCCACACACTCGAGGAATAAAGGCCCAAACTCCCGAGGAGGAATCTACCAATGGTGAGCTCCGAGATGCTCTCACTATGCTTGCCCATGTTGTGTCCAACCAAGTAAATCAAGGGTCCCAAGCCACTTATGCTACTACCCTAGGATCTAGGGTAAGGTACTTCATGAGGATGAATCCCCCGGTGTTTTATAGGTCAAAGGTGGATAAAGATCCACAAGAGTTCATTGATGAGGTCTACAAAATCTTGAATATCATGGGTGTTAGGCCAAATGAAAAGGCAGAGTTGGCGGCGTACCAACTCAAACGTGTAGCCAAAATATGGTATGATCAATGGAAGGGTGAGAAGTTGATTGGCAATGTGGTCCTTTAGGAGGATTTCAAATTGTCTTTCCTTAGTCTATTTTTCCCTCTTGTGCGAAGGAAAGCTAACTTGGTAGAGATTATGAACTTGAAACAAGGTGCTATAAGTTTGAGGGAGTACGCCCTCAAGTTTAATCAACTTTCAAAGTATGTTTCTCATTTGATGGCCGATCCTAGATCAAGGATGAACAAGTTTGTCATAGGGGTCTCCAACTTGGTAAGTGAAGAATGTCGATCTATTATGCTAATTAGTGACATGGATATATATCGATTGATGACCTATGCTAAGCAAATAGTGGAACAAAATTAGAGGAAGAGAAGGGGCATGAGGCCAAGAGGGCACCTCTTGGGGGTAGGTTCCAAAGGGGTGGCTAGTTTACTCAAGGCCAAGCGTCTCATCATGCCACTAATAAAGGGATTGCTAATGACTTCCCTAGGCCTTAAGGTGTTGGTGTTACGGATCCCGTTGATGTGTTTTCTATATATTGGAAGAGTCATAGGGGCTCGTCTTTGAAGCATTCTAATCCATGCTTTGATTGTGGCGATCTTGGTCACAAAAGGATGGATTGCCCAAGAAACTATGGCAAGGGTTGGGGTGTAAATATGATTCCATTAGGTAGAGGTAGTCCTAAAGGTCACAATCAATTTTATGCTCTACATTGGAGGTAAGGGGTTGGTGAGGTGCCCAATGTTACCGGTATGTTGAAAATCTTTGACTTTGATGTGTATGCTTTGATTAATTCGGGTGTCACTCTTTCCTTTGTTACCCCTTTTGTTGCTGAAAAGTTCAATGTTGACCCTGAGTTGTTGAATGAGTCATATGAAGTGTCTATTCCTATTAGTGATTCAATTGCTGCTAGGAAAGTTTATAGAATCGTCCTATTTGCATTGCATAAGTTGTTGCCTTGTGATTTGGTTGAATTAGATATGGTAGATTTTGATGTCATTCTTGGGATGGATTGGTTGCACAACTACTATGCCTCTATTGATTGTAGAACTCATAAGGTTAAGTTTCAATTCCCAAATGAACCTATCCTTGAGTGGGAAAGCCAAGATGTAGTGCTCAAGGGTAGATTCATTTCATGCATTAAAGCCCGTAAGTTGATCTCTAAGGGGTGTCTTTACCATCTTGTGAGGTTTAGAGATGTGGAGTCCAAAGTCCCTTCCATAGAGTTTGTTCTGGTTGTAAATGAGTTTCTTGATGTCTTACCAAATGACCTTCCCTGTGTTCCTCCCGAAAGGGAAATACATTTTGGTATAGATCTCCTCCCAGATACCTAACCTATCTCCATTCCCCCTTACCATATGGCCCTAGCAGAGTTGAAGGAGTTAAAGAAACATTTAAAAGATTTCTTGCAAAAGGGACTTATTAGGCCTAGCCAATTACCTTGGGAAGATCTGGTGTTGTTTTTGAAGAAGAAGGATGGGTCACTTAGAATGTATATTGACTACCGACAACTCAATAGGGTCACTACCAAGAATAGGTATCCTCTTCTAAGAATCAAAGATTTGTTTGACCAATTGCATGGGTTAAGCTATTTCTCTAAGATTGATCTTTGATCCAGGTATCATCAAGTGAGGGTGACAGAGTGTGACATTCCCAAGATGGCCTTCGCACTAGATATGGGCATTATAAGTTTGTTGTGATATCTTTCGAGTTGACCGATGCACCAATCATCTTCATGGACCAATGAATAGGGTTTTCAAACACTACCTTGAATCCTTTGTTATGGGCTTAGTTGATGATATATTGATCTATTCACATAGTAAGGAGGAGCATATGGGGTATTTGAGGGCTGTGTTGCAAAGATTGAGGGAGGAGAAATTGTATGCCAAATATAATGTGTGAATCTTGGTTGAAAGAGGTTGCATTCTTAGGTCATGTGGTGTCACGGGATGGAATAAAAATAGATCCTATGAAAACCGATGTGATTAGAGATTTGCCTAAACCGTTGACCCCATTAGATATTAGGAGCATCTTGGGCCTAGCGGGATATTATCGAAGGTTTGCGAATGGGTTCTCCTCCATTGCTTGGCCTATGACCAAATTGACTCAAAAGAAGGTTAAGTTTGTGTGAACCGATGAGTGTGAGAGGAGTTTCCAAACATTAAAAGACAAACTTGTGTCTGCTCTTATATTGTCACTACCAGATGGGCTTAAGGGATTTGTGGTGTATTGTGATTCTTCAAGGTTTGATTTGGGTTGTGTATTAAAGCAAAATGGTAAGGTCAAAGCTTATGCTTTTAGACAACTCAATATACATGAAAGGAACTACCCTACCCATGATCTAGAGTTAGCCATCGTTGTGTTTGCATTAAAGATTTGGTGTCACTACTTATATGGGGTGCATGTGGATGTGTTCTAATCATAAGAACCTCCATTAAGTCTTCTCTCAAAAAGATCTTAACTTGAGGCATAAAAGATGGTTAGAACTTCTTAAAGACTATGACATGAGTATGTATTACAATCTAGGTATGGAAAATGTGGGGGCGGATGCTTTGAGTAGGGTGTCTATGGGTAGCCTAGACTATGTTTATAGTGGTGATAAGGAGATGGCTAGAGAGGTGCATCAATTGGCTAGATTCGGGGTTAGGTTGGAAGAGTTTGGTGATGAAGATGTTGTGGTTGTTGATGGGTCAGAATGTTTTTTGGTTGATGAGGTAATAGCAAAACAAGATCTTGACTCCTCCTTGCTTGAAAGGAAGGCCGTGGTGAAAGAGGGCAAAGTAGAGGTTTTCCTCCATAGGGGAAATGGTACCCTTAGGTACCAAGGTAGGTTGTGTGTTTGATGGTTTGAGGGAGAAGATCCTTGATGATAGGATGATGAAATTGGCTCAATCTCTACTGGTTAAAACCACATATGGGGCTGAAGATTATGCAAGGTTGTGCATACATGAGTTAGTGAGGTTACATAGGGTTTTTTTGTCCATCATATGAGATCATAGCACAATTCACTTCACACTTTTAGAGGTCTTTTCAAAGGGGTCTTGGTACAAAGCTACACCTTAGTACAGCCTTTCACCCTCAAACAGATGGTCAAGCCGAAAGGATAATTCAAAACCTTGAAGTTATGCTTAGGGAATGTGTATTGAAGTTGAGTGGTAGTTTGTATGACCATCTTCCTTTGATTGAGTTTGCATACAACAATAGCTATCACTCTAGCATCGGTATGGCTCCTTTTGAGGCTCTTTATGGGAGACATTGTAGATCACCGATTGGTTGGTTTGAGGTTGGAGAGGTGGATTTATTGGGATCGAATCTTGTTATGGAGGCTCTTAAGAAGGTTAGGATTGTTAGGGAAAGGTTGTAAACAACCCAAAGTCATCAAAAATCTTATGCCAACGTGAGGAGAAGAGACCTTGAATTTAAAGTGGGTGATTGTATTTATTTGAAGGTTTCTCCAATGAAAGGTATGGTCCGTTTGGGTAAAAAGGGGAAGTTGAGTCCGGATATATTGTTCCTTATGAGGTCTTGAAAAGGGTTGGCAAGGTAGCTTATGAATTGAAGTTACCTAATGAAATGAATTTGGTTCATCAGGTGTTCCATGTCTCTATGTTGAGAAAATATGTTGGTAAGCCTAATGCTATTGTGCCTCTAGGTAAAAAGGAGACTTGTGCATCATGGGAATAAGGATCCAATGGTTGAAACCCACATACCTTGACTTTGGAGAATTCCTTGAAGAAGATTTGAATGGAAGCTTGAAGCTTGGATGAATTCCTTAATATCTGAAAGAGAATTGAACACTTGAATTTTAGAGAAATATTAGTCTAACAATTTGAGAGAGTATTGGAGAATGTCTTATATAATA
The DNA here is from genome assembly GCA_025642045.1 of Solanum sejunctum. Taxonomy (NCBI): domain Eukaryota; kingdom Viridiplantae; phylum Streptophyta; class Magnoliopsida; order Solanales; family Solanaceae; genus Solanum; species Solanum sejunctum. Next base: position 1,486 of record JAOTQJ010071528.1, on the reverse strand, counting down.
TGAAGGCAAAAGATTGGTAAGTATTGGTATTTTTACGTATGGGAGGGCATAGGCCCAAGCCGCAAAAGCGTCGGGCCAAGACAAAATCACTAGCAACTAAATACACAGGTCCACGTCTAGTTCACGACATGGACCTATCGCAAAGGCAATTTTGCACTAGTCTGCTATGGAGGCGTGGCGCGGCGCTATCATAGATAGACACTGTATAAGGGACTTTTGGTAAATCAAAATTATGATTCGTTTGGTCTAAAATTGGGGTTGACCTATTCCCCATGCAATTTGGTCCATTGATCAAGAATATGAAGTCAAATTTTTGATATCACACATGGATTTTGAGATATATAGAAATTATAATTTTGGGCACTTTTGACGCACATTTTTGGGCCTTTTTTGGGGTCGTTACAAGTTCAAAATCATGCAACTCAAGAGTAAAGACATGTGAGAAAAAATAATGTAAATCAACCCACCATCACTAGGCAATACCCTCTTGCAAGTCAAATCAAAACCCCTAATCAATTCACACAACAAATCATAGCCCCGTAGCTCAAAACATGCATAGTTGAACAACATTTCATAAAACCCCAATATGGTTTATACTCAAAATTTGTATTAAGATATACCCATAGATAAACCATCTTGAAAACATGCAATTGATATAAAAAACGAAATGTTGGGCACCATTGGTGAAAGGACCCAATGGTTAAAACCCACGTACCTTAATCTTGGAGTTTCTTGAAGGACTTGAGGAGGATTTGGAGCTTGACTTGGTTACCTTGAACTCCAATAAAACTTCTTGAAAGTTTCGAGAATGGATGGAGAATTTGATAAAGATTAAAGAGGAATTTGAGAGTTTTTGATGAGTTTTTAGGGCTAAAAACAGCTAAAAAAGGTGGGATTTTTCCAAATATAGGTATTGGGTTCTTACCCAATTAATTGCCCTAGAGTAAAAAAGAATTTTTTAGAAATTTTTGAACTAGTCCGCGCTAGGTCCACATGGCAGACAACTACTATTGTTGTGAAGTTTCACCAAAAAAATTTTTTTCTTTGCACGGATAATGTATACCTTGTGGGTACTCGTTATCCCACACAATCTTGTCCTCTGAACAAGAATATGAAGTCAAATTTACAAAATTCAGCACAAATTTTGAGATATTAAAGAAAATATGCATCATGATGTCTTTCTGAGCTATGAAAAGGGGTGTTTAAATATCCTTGATTTTGAGACATAAGGAAATTATGATTTTGGGGCATTCCTAAGCAAATTTGAAGCATTTCAGTAATTGAGATTCAATCAAAGATCAATAATATAATAAGAAATTCAAGAGAAAACATAACTAAATCCACATTTAAAATCATACATAAATCACCCATGCTCAAACAAGCTTTTAAAAGGGACATGCATATATATGATATCATAAATCCAATGTAATTCATTATTTTATGAGTTAAATCAACTTAAAATCAATAGATAGACATAACTCGTACG
>JAOTQJ010071507.1:0-13133 GCA_025642045.1 Solanum sejunctum | reverse complement strand
CAAAGTCAAACTTTGGCTCCGGTAACAACTAAAAATGCAACTTGTGAATTAAAATCTTCATTTTAACTCCAAATTAATTCTGCAAGTTTCTCCCAGACCATATTCACATTTGGCTCCAACTCCACCAAATTGAACAAGCTAAGGACTTACGGGTTCTAACAAAACTACTATCTCTCCATGCAAAATAAGCAAGATTATACCTCTGAGACTTGATACTTTATATCCTACCGTAAATAATGGAATAATAAGCCAAAGGTCAGTACATACATATGATGAGATCAGAATCAAGAACTCTCACTTTCTCTCATTAACCTTCACCTCTATACTATTATCAATACTTCTATCAAGGCTGAAAAGCTGGATTACTCATAGAGCTTGGGAAGAAAGATCAGTAGCATGATTCAATCGAGAAATATTATATAAGAATATTCATAGATTACAATCTCTCTCGTCTATCAAGTCTGATTCTGTGTTAACAGAACTATGCATAGTGTAAAACTTAAGTCACGTCATATTCAACATGGGACTAAAAACTCTTGGATTCATGGGGGGTAAGATCAAGATTAACGAATGAATTCATCGTTTCTCATTCTCAAAACTCAACATGATCGGGAAGCAACATGATGTGCATGGGACTAAGCCATAGGTACGAACAGTCATACACCCGAAGGGAATGTAATATTAACTCAACTAAAGTATAAGGACTATATGAGGTGGAAAAAAATTAATATCTCATCTTGATCAACCTATCACAATCCAAAAACTCAAGTTCTTCTTCGATTCCTCACATCATCATCTCCCCCTTAGCTCTCAAAGTCCTCTCTCTAAATTTGTGAATCAATTTCCTCTACTAGGCTATAAGCATATACCTCCACATGGTCAAAGAATCACTATTCAGAAGAATGTGCATCTTAAACCCCTTTTGTTATTCTTTAGTCATATATATATAACTGTTCACTCAGACTCCTTTCAACGATATCACTCTTAGCTTCCTCATGTGTCTATGGAACACTCTCTCTCTCTCTCTCTTTGCTGCTCTTAATGGCGTATATGATCACTTTCCACAATTATTACACTCTAACATCTTTTTTTTTACCTGCTAATGCTCAACCACTGTGCTCTCATAAACTTATTTGTATAAAACTTAGACTATTATGGAGAACTAATTATCATCTATTCATATACCTCAATCGCTCAGCTTCTTGTGACGATAAAGATTACTTACATCAGCCTACTTCACATCAACAACTCAAATATACTATTCGGATTCTCTTAACGGTCATAACTTAGAGCCTCACCCATCCGTTCACAATCATGGTTACATATCCTAAACCTCTTAAGCCTCCTTTTTCAAGTGCTTCTCCCTTAATTTACTATCTCCATCTAGGGGGTACTTCTACTCTACTCCTAGCACCATGCTCCTTGCCAGCTAACATCTTAATTATTAAACACGCACTACAACAATACTCTTAGGTCAAATCTCCACAAAGACTATCACTATCATCATGCTATCTCCTCTTTAACACTACTACTCAAAAAAGTCAATCTTAGGGTCTAGCACTAACATGTGCATCCATCACATACCTCTCTAATACCGACTTGCAATTACTTGGTAAAAATTTAGGAAACATAATGCTACTAAAATCTCATAGCGAGTAATCAATCAACACATTCCCTCTTCACAACTCATGTACGACTCATCCATTCACTATACCTCTTTATCTGGCTAAGCTTATAACTCTATGAATCTCATGAACTCTCACATACAATCATAAGACTAATTTTGATCTATCACATAAAAAGTACTCTTTCCCCTTCTTTAAGAGCTACACTTCCCCCTCAGTAGTATGAATACTACAACACATCAACATACACTTCCTGCTAGTTTGGGGCACGTAATAACACATTCTGACATTAGCTCTCTCTCTCTCTACCTCATCTCATCATGGATACTTTTGACTTTTTCATAACGCTTATGGACATCAACTCATCCCTTCACTAGTTACCTAATGGATATATATCTCTAACCATAAGCCTCAATCAGTCATCACTCTTGCTATCTCGTCAAAAGAACATGGGCATAACTCAATATCAACGAATATAACCTTGCATGATAAGAGAGAATAAATAAAGAAAAGTTTCCTAACATTCTCCATAGCCTCTCAATGTAAGTACATACGTCTCCATATCAATCCTTGAAACTCTACTTAGACTCAGCTTGTATGCATGTGAGACCCATGAACCTAGGCTCTGATACAAACTGTCATGACCCAAAATTGGCGTGATGACACTCGTCTTATCCCACCGAGACAAGTCAGCCTACAACCAAACTATAACATTAAAAATGCGGAATTATCATAAAAATGAAAGTTCAATTATGGATAATGAGCTAACTTAATGAAAATCTCCCAAAATCTAGTTGTCATATGCACAAGCTTTTAATGTATTATAATAGATTCAAAAGAAAAAGCAAGTTTCAAATAATATTGTCTCCAGAATAGAAGAAAATCATAAAACAAGAGTAAGAAGTTAGCTGGGATGGCAAACATCTATCTCTCATAATTTGCACAAGAAGCTTCAGACAAGGAAAGTAGAGTATATCACGATAATCTAAGCTCGCAACCTATAAAATTGTTTTAGCAAGTGGTGAGTACCAAATGCACGGTACTCAACAATTGAACTACTAAACACAAAATTAAGTAATATATAATATAGGTACCTAACACTCCAACCAAACCCCGACAAGTACAACCTGTATAAAATCAATCCAGCATAATAGTTTATAATGTACATAGCATATAGCTCAATAACCACATTAACTATTATATATCAACAACGTCAGGGATCAAGTGCATCTATCACAAGTTTCATAAAAGCACTCACAGGTTTATAAATGATAATGAGAAGTAATATAATGCAATGCAATGTCAAGTAACATGATGCATGTCTGACCTAGTGATACACACCCGCTGTCTTACAGTTTGGGACCCATGGGGGACTTCTAGTCCATGCATTCATTGCAGCGTGGGACACGATCCTTGAATCATAGTATATATCGTGACATATAACACATCCCTCAAATCATAGTATCCGTCCCTGCGTGTGACACGCCCCTCGAATTATAGTGTCTATCGCGGAGTGCGACACGACCCTCGCATCATAATATCTATCGCGATGTGCAACATGACCCTCGAATCATAGTGTCAGTTGCGGCGTGCAACACGTCCCTCAAATATCGTACATCCTCTTTAATTCTCATTCTTTTTCAATCCACAGAATACTTATCACAAAAGTCAATGCAAATAGGCATGTTTACACAATAATGAGAAATGACTTATTTTAATACAATGCACAATTCACAACAATATAGTTTGTTTAACATCAACACTAACTCAATACCTATTCTCAACACCTCACACAAGAAACACAAGATTCTATATACTTAACAAAAGTTAAGAAATTCACTTGCCTTATATAAAGTCTCAAATCACATCAATTTTAAAGATTTGCCCCTTCTATGACACTCCAATTTACCAAAATCTATTCAAATATAGCATCATAATTATTTAATGAATCTAACGACATTAAAATCAATTAATTCGAGTGAAAAGGGTAAAACGATCCAAAAATTTTATAGCTAGAAAATTATCATCGAAATTTGATTATTTATACATAAAAATGTTCTCCAAATGATAAGAAATTCAATGGCAAAAACCAATTCAAAAATGGAGCTAATATGAGGAAGAAATAGCATGTTAAATTTTTTCGAAATATATTAAAACACAGTAGTAAGATTACAAATTTTACATCAAAAGATGCATCCAAATTAATTTTAGAAACTCTCACGGTGTTCTACTTGGAAAAATATACAATTTAGCCTTTTTAATCTCTCAAATCCAATCAAAATTGAGAGAGAAATCGTTGGTTGAAGTTTGGGGAATACTCGCTTTCTTGGAGAAAATCTTCAATCTTCATAGTTCTTTTAAAGTGAAAGAACTTGGAAGGACATTGATTGAAAGAATTATCTTTGATTCTGGAATTCTTGACTTAGACTCTTTAGAGTTCTTGATGAAGAACCATAATTTTTGAAGAAGAAGAGTCAAGAAATCCTTTCTTGGGATTCTTGAATTTGTTTTCTTGAAACCTTAGGTTATGATTTAAAATTCTATTAGAGCTTCATGAATAGATGAAGAAATTTGGGTTGGATAGATTAAAATTTATGAATAATAACTTACCTTGAGGATGAATCTTGAAAGATAATCCTAACTTTATGACTTTCTTGATCATTCTTAAACGTTTATGTTTAGGAGAGAAGGGAGAGAATTTTGATCATGAAACTGATGTTTTATACGTTTTGGGGACCATAAATAGACCTTCAAAGGTGTTAGGATAAAAGTACCCTTAAAATAAAAGGAAAAAATGTCATTGATTATCCGATGAGGGTCCGCATTTGGTCCGCGACGCGGAGCTATCGCGGACATTTAGATAACTCTGTACCTCTTCACTAAAATGGTCATAGCTTTCTACTCTAAACTCTGATTAAGGCGAAATCAGGTGAATTGGAAAGCTAATTTAAATATATTTGATTTGATATATTATGGGTCATCTAAATCATTATACTTTAGGAGATATGGTCATTTGAAGTTGACCCTTCTATCGACTCATACGAAAACTTAGTTGCTAGAAATTCTTTGAATTTGGCTTGATGTAAGAGATCCCTTATGACTCTGAATCACACCTAATATACTTTAAATACTTAAGAATTGATCCTAGCACCTATATACAACTTACAAGTCATTGGGTCACCTAACTTTTATAAAATCATACATTAGAACTACGACCTCATATCAGCTCCAATTCTAATCCCATACTAAGAAATTGACTTTGACATCTATGCTCAATTAAGAATCCTTAATTAAAATCCTATATCATATGAAGGATGACTCGGTCTTAGCTTTAAAAAATTGGAGTATTATAACTTTAAATATTAAACTCAAAAAATAATTGTATTTCATTTTTTTGCGGGGTGGGTAGGTGGGGGTCAAATTTGCATATTTCACCACATAAAATTATAATTTGATAATAAAAAATAATTTATTCAGTTGGACGCTATCAACCATTTTATATTTTAAAAAATGCAACCTTTTTATTTAATTATCAGCTCTTCTCTCTCTCTTCTCCATACGCTCCATCCCTCCGGTAATCAGTCTGTTTTGCGCTTTTCCAGCAAGGGTTCGCGACGCTCTTGGCCGGAAAGCCTTCCACTGACTCGAGCGAGGCGAACCCTTGCCGGACCGGAGAAATCATTCTCCCCTCGTCGGTGCCCGCAGTAGATTTTCCGGCAAACCCATTCTAGCGGACACTCACATCAACAGCGAACAACAACGACGTTGAGAAACTCAGAATCTTCCGGCGACGTTGGTGCTGCTACTCACTATAACTGTGTTTGTTTGCCTCCGTTGGTCGTGCTGCTACAAAACCTGGTGGTGTCGAATATTAATCTGCGAAGTATCTCGTCGTCCGTGGTTTAGTCGCTGGTGAGTTCAGGGCATCAGCTCTGCGTTTCGCCCGGTAAGGAAAGTCGAACACTTTTTTTTCCCTTTTTTCTCTTTTCAGGTGACACACCAGATTCCGGCGACCTCTAATCTTAGGGCGATTTCTCTTCGTTCCCAGGTGATACCTTTCTACTTACACTTTGAGAGGGCTATTTCCCATTTCTCCTTGCTGCTACTGTTGTATTTCCTTACTGTACTATATTGTTCGTTACTATACTTTGTGCATATATCTTTTTTGTACTTAGCGGGATTGTGGGTTGTTTGTCATAGTCGTGTATATAGTGCTGGGTCAGTGGTTCGTATTGTTGATCTCTGCTGATTACTTTTTGGATTGTGGACTGTTTAGCATATTGTTGTTGGGTTTCGTCCTTGTAATTTCTTCTGTCTACTATCTTGTTGGTCTACTTGCTAGTCCACTTGACTGTTCTAATTGTTTTTTGGTGGATTCTGTAGCTCTGAGAGTTTTTACTTCTTACTGTTGTTTATTATGGTGTGTATTATTTTATATTATTTTATATTGCTGCATACGAATCTTATCAATATTGTTGTTGTGTAATCTATTGTTGTTGCATATTGCTGTATATTGTTGCAAATTATTGCTGTTGTTACTTAGAGCGATAATAGTCTTACTTTAGTGGCGTCAAGATCTCATGGTGGACTAGGGTCATGTCATCAATTGGGGTCAGGGGTTAGGGGCAAAGTGGGTGAGAGAAGCACGAATTCTTTCAAATTAAGGGTTGCATCTTGGAATATAGGGTCATTAACATGGAAGTCTACAGAATTAGTAAAAAGTTTTAGACGGAGACATATTAATATAGTGTTTGTCCAAGAGACTAGGTGGGTGGGTACTAAGGCTCAGGATGTGGATGGGTTTAAGCTGTGGTACTCGGGTGGTTCAAGGGGTAGAAATGGTTTGGGAATCCTGGTAGACGAGTATCTCAGGGATTACGTGGTCGAGGTTAGAAGGGTTAATGATAGGATAATGTTTATCAAACTCGTGGTGGGTAGACATGTTGTGAATGTGGTTAGCGCTTATGCGCCCCAAGTGGGTCTAGATGGGGAAGTCAAAAGGCGCTTTTGGGAGGATCTAGATGAGGTTGTGCGGGTTTTATCGGTGATAAAAAAACTCATCATTGGGGGTGACTTCAATGGGCATATCGGGGAGACTAATAGTGGATTCGAAGATGTGCATGGTGGCTTTGGTTTCGGTGAAAGAAATGGAAGTGGGACCTCTCTCTTGGATTTTGCCAAAGCCTTCGAGTTAGTGGTTGCTAACTCATTTTTTTGAAGAGGGAAAGTTACTTGATTACTTTTTGTAGTACGATAACTAAGACGCAGATAAATTACCTTCTTATCCGAAAGGGAGATAGAAGTCTTTGTAAGGATTGCAAAGTTATTCCTAGTGAAAATGTCTCCACTCAACACAGGCTTTTAGTAATAGATGTGGAGATCAAGAGAGAAAAGAAGAAGAAGATTTTGTATGCCCAACCTAGGATTCAATGGGGTAGCCTTACACCTGCACTTTCTGGCGAGATGGAAGATAAGTTGAGTAACCTCGGGGCGTGGAGTAGTGAAGGTAATATGAACAGTATATGGGACACGACTGCTGGCTACATCAGAGAGGTAGCTACTGAGGTTCTAAGAGTTACGAGAGGGCCTTTTGGTGGGCGTAAAGGTGATTGGTGGTGGAATGAGGAAGTCCAGGGTAAAGTTAAGGACAAGAAGGTCGCCTTCATAGAGTGGCTAGAGTGCAGAGACGACGTCGAAAAGTAAAAGCTTAGGGATATCTATAAGAAGGCCAAGTCAACAGCCAAGTTAGCAGTGACAAATGCGAAGTCTGCTGTATTTGAGTGCCTTTATGAGGACCTAGGCAATAAAAGCAGGGACAAGAGATTGTATAGGCTCGCTAAAGAAAGAGAAAGGAAGGCTCGCGACTTGGACTTAGTGAAGTGCATCAAGGATGAGGAGGGTGAGGTGTTAGTGGATGACACTTCTATAAAATTAAGGTGGCAAACCTATTTTCATAAACTCTTAAATGAAAAAGGAGATAGAGTTATCGAATTGGATAAGTTGGCACACTTCGAATACCACCGTGTTTTTGGGATGACAATCCATTCGAAGTGGAGGGGGTAAACTTGGCTATGAGTAAGATGAAGAGGGGGAGAGCCATTGAACTTGATGAGATTTCGGTAGATTTTTGGAAGGACTTGGGCAAGGCTGGCATAGAGTGGTTGACCAAACTATTCAATGCTATTAGGGAGACTGCCAAAATGCCTGAGAAATGGAGGAGGAGTACAATGGTCCCATTGTACAAAAATAAAGGAGATATTTAAAACTGCAACAATTACAGGGGTATCAAGCTGTTAAGCCACACAGGTATAGGAGAGAGTTGTGGAGAGAAGGGTGCGTAAAGTAGTATCTATCTCGGGGAACCAATTTGGATTCATGCCGGGACAATCGATGACTGAAGCAATCCATCTGATTCGGAGGTTAGTCAAAAAATATAGGGATGGTAAGAAGGACCTTCATATGGTGTTCATTGACCTCGAGAAGGCGTACGACAAAGTCCCAACGGATGTCTTATGGAGGTGGTTAGAGACGAAAGGTGTCCCCGGGGCCTATATTAGGATGATTAAGGACATGTACTATGGAGCCAAGACTCGAGTAAGAACGGTGGGAGAAGAATCTGATTTCTTTCCTATTGAGTTTGGACTCCATCAGGGTTCTGCGCTGAGCCCTTTCTTGTTTGTCCTGGTGTTGGATGAGCTGACGCGATCGTTATAGGAGGGGGTTCCATGGGGTATGCTATTTGCAGATAATATAGTATTAATTGACGAGTCTCGCACTAAAGTTAACGAAAGGTTGGAGGCTTGGAGACACATATTGGATTCCAAAGGTTTCAAATTGAGCAGGACCAAAACTGAATACATGGAGTGCAAATTTAGCGTGGAGAGGGAGGAAGAAAACTCTGAAGTAAGGCTTGCCACTCACCCTATCCCCAAAAGGGATAAGTTTAAGTATTTGGGGTCTATCATCCATAGTAGTGGTGATATTGATGAGGATGTCACACAACGTATTGGGGCAACATAGACTAAATAGAGGCTGGCCTCTGGAGTACTTGTGACAAAAAGATATCACCCAAACTTAAGGGTCAGTTCTACCGAGTGGTGGTTAGACCAGCGCTGCTATATAGGGTAGAGTGCTGGCCGATTAAAAATATTCATGTTCAGAAGATGCATGTCGCATAGATGAGGATGCTGAGATGGATGTGCGATCACACCAGAAGTGACAAGGTTAGGAATAAGGTTATTCGGGAGAAACTAGAGGTGGCACCAGTGGAGGAAAAGATGAGGGAAGTGAGATTGCGATGGTTCAGATATGTGCATAGAAGGGGTCTCGACGCTCCTGTTAGGAGGTGCGAGAGATTGGATGTGGGAGTCACTAGGCGGGGTAGGGGTAGACCAAAGAAGTACTAGGGGGAGGTGATCAAACAGGACATGGCGGAATCGACCTCACTGAGGACATGCCCTTGGATAGAAAATTGTGGAGGTCGCGAATTAAAGTAGCAGACTAAGTTCCTTTTCTTCTTCCTATTCCTCTCCTTGGTCGTCGTCTTCCTTTACTATTAGCATTTATACTGTTTTTATTATTATCATTTCGTTTTTCTCTCATTACCTAGCATATATATGTTAGTTTTATCTTAGTAAATTACTGCCAGTCGCACGTGCTGTCCCCTTACCTTACATTTCATTTTTTATTTCATTTTTCATTTCATATTTCATATTTCATTTTTCTTTTCATTTCATTTCATTTCAGTTTTACATTTCATTTTGTCATATCTAATCCTTATACGTATAGGTTTTGAGTTGAGGGTTTTAGGAAACAGTCTCTCTACTTCTATGAGGTAGCGGTAAGGTTTGCGTACAATCTACCCTCCCCAGACCTCACTTGTGAGATATCAGTGTGTATGTTATTGTTGTTGTATATAAGTACTCATTTATGACCTATAAACTTGAAATACTCATTTCACCAAGTATTTATTCATTTTTCATATAGTAATAACTCTTCTTAAAACAATTTTTAGCTAAGGATATATAAGTATGCTATGACCAGTTAGCCATGCAAAGTTGATAAGAAGCAGCTGACCAACAATATCTTAATCTTAGACTTTAATTAAAATGTGAATAATTAAGCACCAAATACATCATTTTGATATTAATTATAAATTTATAATCATTTTTATTGTTCATGAGGCAGATATCTTATCAACAAAAATAATGCAAAATGCATCTTCTCCTTATCATCCAAACAAGTAAGAAATTCTTCATAATAATGGAGCCAATACTTGGTGAAATTTGTACTCCATTTGTTTTAAAATACATGCGTCTTAATTTATCTGTTTTAATTCTTTCTTTAAAAAAAATCACCACAAGACAGATTTTAATAAAGTTGAAAAGGTAAATCAGCAATTATATATACATTTTTAATTGAAGATAATAAGATTCAAAAGTCCTTTTTAATTAACTTTTATATGCAGTCAAATTAAGATACTTAAATGAATGAACAAAATTAATTTTCTTTTTTCCCTTTAACTCTCGTCATGGTGATAGTTCAAGCACGCACACTTTTCCTATTGTTATGTTTTATAATATAAGAAAAATAGAATTGTTCTCTATATTTTCAATCATGTCGGTCTTTGAGGCTTGAGCATATATAACTGTCAAATTGTTAGTGCAGTAGCAAAATGATTAAAATTTGTAGTTATTCATTTGATTCGGCTAAGTTTAAATGGATTGAATAGTCTATCATTTCAAATATAAATTAAATATAAATCAACTCATACTTATAAATATGAATAGCTCATGAGTATCCATTATATACGTAAAATGTAGGAACCTCTATAAAGTATATTTACTAAAAAAAGAAAAAAAAGAAGAAGATATGCTTAGAATTTGGGTACTTATTTCTTTTACATAAGAAGTAATGTTGTAATGTATAATGTATATATTTATATTATCAATGATTAATCCACATCAAATATACGCAGGTTGATTAATAATTCATTAAATAAATAGGAAGAATATGTAGAAAGTTTAACTGATTGGTATTGATATAATTGGGATATATTAATGAGAATATTCTATTCGACATTCACCCCCCCTCCAAAAAATTAAAAAAAATAGTTCATCCATTTTCATATAATTCAATTTTTATTCCTTCATATACGATTCGATCCATCCATTTACCACCATTAATAAGCAATAGGTGAATTAATAAATGATTAGTGAAGAAGATCTTTCTATATATTTTAAGAGGGTTTATTGTCTGAAAATATTACAACAATTATTTATCACCAAATATCAATTATTTTTACAAAGATGTATATATATGGAGAAAAAGTAAAAAAAAAAAGTGTGATAATAAAAAAGATGCAATAAATTAATGATTTATTGATAACGGCGTTGTACATTAGGAATGACCAAAAAATTTACATATACATAAAAAAAGAAGTCAACTAAATAGTACATGCAGTTAAAATCCTCCTCTTTTTTCTCTCTCTTCATTAAATAGTAATAATGAATAGTACATGCAATTGTAGTTCATTTTATTTATGGTTTAAGATATGAAAAAAAAGAATTTTCATTGACTTTGTTTTAGTTGAAACCATATTCTTATTAAAGATATTATGGCCTATGTTGCTAAGTGGTATAATATTAAAGATAATTTATTTGTTCAATTGTAATTCAATTTATTTGTGGTATAAAATATACACAATTGTTTGGCTTTATTTTGGTTGAAACTATGTTAAAAAATTTCTCTGAGTATAAGATGTGAAGGTCCTTCCACCTCAACCATTGTATTATCTTAGAATCTAATAATTTTACCAAAAAAGCAACAAAGAATAAACCAAATGTCTGGACAGTTGGCAAAAAATGTAAAGTGAAATTTACAAGTCAATGGTGGTTTTATTTTGAAAAATACCAAAAAAAAAATTGTGTTACCATAAAAAATTAATAAATTAACCAAATATACAACCAACATTAAATAAAAACTCGATATATTATTTATGTAAAGTTTTATGTTAAATCAACAGTACAGGCCAATGTTGATTTTAATAAAATAATACATTCAATTTATTTTGGTTTAAAATATTGACAACCATTAGAGTTTTGTTTTGGTTTGGTTTGGTTGAAACTATGTTAAAAGGTTTGCCTGAGTAGAAGATGTGAAGGTCTTTCCACCTAATCATTGTGTTACCTTAAAATTTAATCATTTGTTAAAAAAAGCAACAAAGATTAAACCAAATGTCTGGACAGGTTGACTTATAAGGTGAAATTCAAGGTTGGTATCATTTTAAAAAAAAATAAAAAATATTGTGTTACCATTAAGAATAGTAAACCAACCAGATATACAACCATCATTGAATAAATCCTCTGTAAATAATGGAAGAAATATGTAAAGTTAGACTTGATTTTATTTAGGTAAAATACTATGTTAAATTAGTTGTACACGCCAGTGTTGATTTTTATAAAAATAATACATTCAATTTATTTAAGGTTTAAAAATCCACAACCATTAGGTAGACTTTTGTTAGGCTTTGTTTTGATTGAAATTATGTTAAACAGTTTGTCTGAGCACAAGAATTGTTTGGTTTAAAATATACACAACTATTAAGTGAAATTTTATTTGGCTTTGTTTTGGTTGAAACTATGTTAAAAAGTTTGTCTGAGTACGAGATGTGAAGGTCTTTTCCCCTAAATCATTGTGTTACCTTAAAATCAATAATTTATTTAAAAAAATAATATACATTAAACCATATTCTTGACAAGGTTTTCAAAAATATGTTGAGTCAAATTTACAAGTCAAGGTTGATCTTATTTTGAATAATAAAAAAACTGTCACACCCTACCCTAGGGTCGTGACCAGTGTTCGATAGGGACACCTAGACACATGCTAGCCTTAAATTCCCAATAAAACCAACCTGGAAACCTACCAAAATTTTGGCAGAGTTTCCTCTGATTTATTAACTAACTGCACCTGCAAAGAAAAATCCAGCAGCAACCCAGACAACAAGGCAAATATATATTCATTTATACATATACATAAATGTGGGCCGACAAGGTCTCCACTACGGTCCTGTCGCCTAATAATCATGTCATACATAGAGTAATGCGGTCTCGCCGCCTGATCAGGTATCAAATGCATATAATAGACCATGTGCTCAAGTATCTCTCATATACCCACTACCCACTAGTATCCACAGACCTCTATACAAAGATACCAAACAGTACTTGTATGTATACATGACCCAAACACAAAATATGTGAACATGAGAAGATACCAATAACAGGCTCCTGAAACAAAAAGGGAACTACAGCTGAAACGGGAGATCCTAGGCCAGAGGGTCTCGCACCTGTTCGTCAGTACCTGCGGGCATGAACGCAACCCTCCCCCGAAGGAAGGGGTCAGTACGAGAGACGTACCGAGTATGCAAAACCGAAAGTACATAATACAGATAGAATTCATAAGCCAAAGAAAATAGTAAAACATACATAAATCAAACCTGTAACAAGTATC
>JAOTQJ010071487.1:0-13135 GCA_025642045.1 Solanum sejunctum | reverse complement strand
ATTGGGGTATGCAAAACCCTTTCTTATAGAAACAAAAGTGTTGCTATAGCGACACTTGAAGATTCTGACTTGCCTTTCCCATAGACACTACTAGGTCACTATAGCAGATTTGCTCTAGAGAAGCGAACCTCGCTATAAGAGGTTGCTAAAGCAACCAAGTGTACACTATAACGAGGCCTGCACAAAAACACAAGAAAAAACACTTTTCAAGAAAATTTGAAGGATTTATTTGAAATACTGTACACACAAACCAAATTTTGTAACCTAAATAAATTAGATATTCTGGACTTAATGAAATTGTCAAAAATTAAATGTGACGCCTCCTTGACCTAAAACCTGAGTAAGCACCTTAACCTTAACATTAACATAGGCCACTCAAAACATCAAAATAATACCAGGGCATTCAATAATTGTGGCAAGATTCTTTCAATACTATAATCACCTCCTAAGACCATTAGAATAATCAAAAAATCAGTTCGAGCACCAAAACTTTCAGCATTGACCAAGTCAACCTAAACTCAAACTTTAACTCAATTTTCAAAACGCAGACCTATAATCCACGTAATAACTCCAAATTTGATTTGGATAAGTCTCCTAGGCCGATATCAGTATTTTGGAAATATTGAAATTGATAAAGTTTCATTTTGAGACTCAAATCTCCGAATGACTCAAAATTTGGCAATTCAAAACTCAAAAAACTAATCTTTTGCAAAACTCTTAACTTTTATAAAAATCTAGCAAACCAACTGTTAAAATTCAATCAATCATGACCCAAGGTCGATAACAGGAGAGGCAAAATGATAACTTTATCAAAAAAGTAAAAAATGACCTTTAGGGTCATTATATCATCCACTACTTGAAACTGTGTTCATCCCCGAACATAAAATAAGAAACATACTTGAAGCCTAAAAACTTTGAGGGTAGCGGGTTCACATGTTAGACTCCATCTCTCAAGTATCCTTTCTCTAGGGTTGGTGTCATTATTGAACCTTTATCAAAGCTCTCTCTTTGGTCCTCAACTTCTGAACCTGCCTATCTAGAATAGCTACTGGCTCCTCCTCATAAATCGAGTCAATATCCAACTCGATCTAATCATTAGATATCACATGAGACTCATAGGGGATATATTACCACAACATAGACACATGGAACACCAAATATACTAAAGTCAAAATAGCCAGCAAGGCATGTCTGTAGAACATATAACCCATTCTCTTTAAAATATTATAAGAATTGATAAATATAGGTCTTAGCTAGCTGTTCGTCCTAAACATCAATACACCCATCATGGGTGATATCCTCAACCACATCCAGTCAGCCTCCACGAACTCCAAGGGTCGAACACTCCTATAAACAAAAACCTTCTAGTGGCTCTTGGCTATTTTTAATTGACTTTAAATCAACTGAACCTACTCTATGGAATCTCTAAGAAAGTCCACGTCAAGGCTACCCACAATAATAAAATCAATCCAACCTATGGGCGTTCTACATCTCTAGACATACAAGGCATCAAATGACCCATCTAGATGCTGAAATGATAATTGTTGTTGTAAGAGGACTCCCCACCAAAGGAAAATACTGATCCCATATAGTAACAAAGTCACTGACACATGCTTGACCTGACTAGTCTTTGACCATGCCTAAACTACACCTCGTAATTAAGGTATAAACGGTCACTGTTCAAATATAGATCCTAAAACTAGTTAGGGTCGATTCTACGAGGAATATAGTCTAGACTAGGAGTAATTAAAGCAATCAAGATAAACTAATTGACTTATTTCCTGAGGGCGTTTAATGTAAAAACAATAATAAAACCTAAAAAATGATCAAACAATCGATGTAAAGGTTATGAATTCAGTGAGAGAAGTAACTAGGGTATTGAATTCCCCATGAACTCCTAATTAGTAGAACCTTATAATCATAACTTTTTCTAGTGTGTAGCATGCAAAATTGGTAAGTTTTGTTCACCTAACACCTTGATCCAGGCACTAGGCAAGTTTCACTATGCAACTTGATCTATCTACGGGTGTTGCATCACTAACCATTGCCTTGTCCTAGTACAACTATCAGCTGATTCGTTTAGGTGGATTAGAAAAGTGTAATCATGTGAAATCCTGTTATCAAACCCTTTTCTCATTCATGAATAATGAATTATTCTATTTTACTTTATTAGTTCTTCATGGTTCCCACAAGCCTAGTTGTGGATTTATCTACTTATGTACATTGTAGATAAGAGAATCATGTGTTATTTACATAATTAAATACTTACAATAAGGGCTTGAAGAACACATAATCAGAAATATTCAAGAAAATTATGAGATTATAATTCAAAGATAAAGTCGAAAGTAATTCACAATTAATCTCCAAGAACAAAGTAATAACCTCCAATACCATGTTCTGGATGTTCTAACTGCTCTCCTCATCTAGAAAACCAAAAAACCACTTACAATAATAGAAAAGCAAACCCAAAACAAAATAGCAAAACTAGAATTAGGCCTCTTGCAAACATAGTTACGGGCTGTAGATGCATTCATGACCCATATATTGGCTTTGTGGAATGCATTCTCCATAAACTGTCTCCAAAGCATGAACCCTTTCTATGGACCATCTTCTAACATATGACCTGTAGAAGGTTTTATCTGGCCACTCTTCAGCGATTCCATAAAATCTCGGATCCTCAAGGCAGGAACTGATGTATGAGTCATCAAATGGTCTACAACCCATCTTAGTAACACATGGGTTCAACTTCTGAAAAATCATCCCTTCGTTGGTTCAGACCTACGAAGCCATCTACTGCTTGTGGAATGAACCATGAACCATAGAAGGTCACTCAATAACCTAAAAACCTACAATCTGCACACTTAGCCGAAAAACTCCCCGACTCCTATAAACCTACAAAATCAATATAAAAACACCTCAAGAGGAATAATATAGGTTTGAGAACATACAAAATTCTATCTGTAAAACATCAAAAGTGTCGTATTTGGGCGGCACAGCAACATCCTCAACTTAAAATTATTGCTTGTCCTCAAGTGATGAACTTTCTAACATAAGAAATACAACAACAACACATAGACCTCAATACTCTATCAAACTCATAAGCGTATATGGAAAATAGTTATCTAACAAACTCACGTAGATCAATATTTGATAGCCCAACTATGATAATCAAGTAAACATAGATAAGCAACAATCCTCGAAAAAGAAGTCTCATTGATCACTTAGAATGGTGTGTCTAAATTTAATATTTGAGACTGGAAAAAACACTCCTGCTCATAGTAGATATTCAATCACTGTATACAATGCCATTGGCTTGCCCATATATTCATAACTATGACATTGGACTAGTTGAATTAGGATCACTATAGGACTTTCTTAGCTTGTAAAGTAGGCTCGAGGGACTTTAGTATGATGTTTTTGGAACTTAGTGACTAATTTCCCTCCTTGAATCTGCACCATTTTACACCTTTTCCCTATCAACACTGATATTTTAAAGCATTGATCTGTTTTTGCGATTTCAAATTCTTTTAGGTGCGTTATTCTGATTTTTAGCTCGTTGCCTTTTATTTTTCTCAATTCTTTTGATTTTTCTCTCAAACTTTTGACATCTATTTATTTTTCTCGCACCCGCTTCATATTTTTCCCTTTTTCATTGCATTACTATTCTTCCTTCCCAATTTGGTGTGATTGCCTTGCAATAGTCACCCTCAACATAGACTTTTAGCTTGAGTTGAGGTACACAATATCCAACCTCTAAACTAGGGTCACTTTTGGTATCCACCATCAACTTAGGCTTTTATCTTGAGTCGAGGTGCACAATACTCAAGGAGGGACCAAGGCTGATTTTAAGATTAGACAAACAAAAAGATTTGGTTACTCAGGTATCTACAAAGAAAGGGTACATGTAAGTCTCAAATATTAGTGATTGCTATAAAATATAGAAACTAAAAATGGTTAGGATCGATCCAACGAGGAATATGGTCTAGATTTAGAATAATTAAAGAGTTAATAGGAACTCATCGATGTATTTACTGAAGAGGGGATTTTTACTGTAAAAGAAGTAATTTGAACCTAAATTATGATCAAACAATTGATGCAAATGTTATGAATTTAGTGAGAGAAGTAACTAGGGTATTATGTTCCTCATGAACTCCTAATGTAATGTAACCTCATAATTGTAATCTTTTCTAGTGTGTAGCATATTGAATGAGTAAGGTACATTCACATAACACCTTGATCTGGGCACCAGAAAAATTTCACCATGTTACTTGATCCATCTACAAGGGTCACATTACTAACCCTTACCTTGTCCCAGTACAACCATCCCTTGATTCGTTCAGGCTAATTAGATGAGTGTAATCATCTTGAATCCTGTTATCTATGTTTTTTCCCATTCATTACCCCCTTGACCCAATAAGTAAGAATAAGGCGACCTTTAACCTTTGTAACCATTGAAAAGTAATCAAATTGAAGAGATAAATAATACATGCATGCACACTTTCCAAGGATTATGACTTATTCGATTTTACTTTGTTAGATATTCATGATTTTCACAACCCTAGTTATTGTAGATGAGGATTCATTTATGAATTTGTATAATTAAGCACTTACAATGAGTAACTGATGAACACAAAATCCAAAATCTTTACAAAAATTGTGACATTATAATTCAAAGATAATGTCAAAAGTAATTCACAATAAATGTCCAAGAACAAAGTAATAATCTCCAATCTCAAGTTCTAGACATTCTAATTTCTCTGTTTGTCTAAAAAGACCTAAAAACCTATTTGTAATAACAAAAAAACCAAGTCCTAAACAAAATAGAAAAACTAGAATCAGGGCCTTTGACAAACATAGTTACGGGTTATAGATGCATTCATGACCGCTAGATTGGTTATGTAGATTGAATTATGGAAAATCTTTGAAGTATGAACCCTTCCTATGGACTGTCTTTTAACTTATGAATCATAGAAGGTTCCTTTGGTAACTCTTCAACAATTCTATAAAATCTCTAATCCTAAAGGTACAAATTGATGTATAAGCTATTAAATGGTCTATGACTCATCCTAGTAATACGTGGTCCACTTCTTAAAACTATCCCTTCACTGGATCCTGAATCGTATCTATGGCTCATTGAATGAAGCACACACCATCGAAGGTCTCGTAAAAATACAAAAAGCTGTAATCTATACAACTTACCCCAAAAACTTCCTGACTCTTGTAATCCTGCAAAATCCAACATAAAAACGCATCAAAACTACTAACATCACTTTGAGAACACATAAAATTCTATGTTTAAATTACCAAAAGTTCCGTATTGTAGCAGCACATCAACACTCGCAACTTAAAATTGTTGCTTGTCCTCGAACGACCAACTCAATCTAATCTAAGCAATAGAACAACACATAGACCTTAATCTCGTGGCATGCATAATCTATCAATCAATCACAGATACACAGTCAAACACATCAATGGATATATATGACAATTATTAAACTAACTCACGCAAATCAATATCTGATAGCATAACTATCACTATCTGGACCTACAACATAACTGTGACACAATGAATGAACACCCAAAGGCATTATATCCAAGCCTCGTGTTCATGCCATAAGCATTCATAAAGTAATATCACCATACATCAGAGAATAAGCAAGAGAAAGTTTATCAAAGTAAAATTCATAATTCCTATAAGGGAATATACATCAATTTGTTAAGGTCCAATCATGCTTCTACATCATAGATCTTGGAAGGGTCTAGCACAGAGCTTGCTAGCTCACCTTTAAGATATACATCAAAAGAATAAAAATGATAAATTTCAAAATAAAGGAAAAGTATCATAAAAGGGCTTGTTCCCAAAGCATGGGAACTCACCAACTAGTCTTCTAGCCCAAAAATCTAAATTTAACCATGGATTGGAATAGTCATGTCGTCGTCTGTCCCTACATGGTTAGATCATATAGGTAAAAAAGTATGTGTTACTACGTGAAATATACTAAGTATATAAGTATACCATCAATCGAAGTACATTACAATAATATCAATATACATAGTCATGATTAATAGGATAAGGACATAATATAGATATAAATATATATATATGTATGAGCATGCAAGTTTAAAATCATGAGAAGAAGCATCTGCAAATCTATTCATAACTTTAATATACATATATGGGAATAAGATCATAACCGACATATAACACTATGCAGACTATTATATGGAATTCTGATGTTGCCTCTACACTGATTGAAAGAGTAGTCTACTTTGCCAGGATAAACTATACCTTACCTTATAGGAGTCTTCCTTCTTCAACAAGTGCTTTAATATGAAACCTTATGGGAACCTTCCCTTTTTTGGCATATGCTTTACTTATGTGGATCCACTGACATAATACCATATTGGCACAGAATCATCATGGCTATAGTGGCACATAGTCATAAGCGAGGTAGGCTTTATTTAAGGTCCCCTTAGCTCGAGTCCCTACCACCCAATCTCATTCGATGCTAAGTCATATCCCACAGAATATATTAATCATGCATATATATGGTTTCCAACATAATTCATACTCTAATAAAATCATACTTTCATAATTCATAAATAGTCATCATAATTTTCATGAAATCATCATGTCATAGAAATATTCCATCTACTTTTTTTTCATCATAGTGTGGGCTAACATTCCTACCTTAATATCACCATACACATTTGGGTTTTCATCACCCCCTTTATCATACATAGCATCATCATAGCTTTCAATAAATCATCATTGTCATAAAATATGCTTTTGCATACTTAATATCATAATTATGAAAATACATAGCTTAACAATAAAAGACTAGGGCTAAGTGTGGTTCCATGAACAATTTAGTCAAGACCGTGCAATTGAGTAGGATTCATAAAGAAAATATAAAATTGAAATAAAGTTAGATAATTTACAATGAACCCACAATAACACCCCACATCTTACAATACTAGTACTATGCAAATAAAATATAATATGGTTTGGTAAAATTAGCGCCAATTTTAAAAGTACTTGAATCTCCAAATAAAGGGCGATATGTATGTCTAACACTGAAGAAAATCGAGTGTAAATAAGGTCTAAGTCAAATTTAGGAGATCACGACCTTAAAAAAAATGATAGAATTGAGGTGCTTGTAGGACTTAGTAAGATAACAGGTGAGTCACCTACTACCTTAGCTTAAATTGCTAGCTAAATGGAGACGAGGCTAGACGTCGAATTTGTCCAAGTCCAATTATGAATTTAGCCTGTTCTTTAGCATCATAAATGGAATTTATTTTCAGCCCAAGAACGATATAAAAAGGTCCCAAGTACATCACCATCCACTTAACCATTTCGGCCCAAACCAAGTGAAGAGAAATTTGGAAAATGGGCAGCCAAGGCCCATCAACTTTGAGAGACATTTAGGCCCAAGTGTGAGGGCCAAGCTCCTACCTCACTAGATTATAAAAATATGGAATTATTTGTATTAAAGTTCAAAAGAAAGTTGGACAAGACACTCTTTAAAAAAGGCTCAAAGCAAATCCTTAATTCATTTCACTTTCGAGCAAATTTTTAGCTTTCTTAATGACTCTTTTTCTCTCTTTATTTCACTTTACTAAGCAGCTAATACAATCCTCTAGGGTTATTCAAGGAAACCTAAATCTTGAAGGTGAAGATAAGTAATTATAGTTGTGTATTGAGTATGGTTTCTTCATGAAAAACAGGAAGTATATGCTAGTATGTTGGTGCTGGAAATTTGGACAGCATGTGTCCTAAAGATTGTTGTGAGCTTTTCTTGTCATTTAAGAGGATTTTCTGTTCTTGGTTGGCTGAATTATGAAGTAATACTTATGGTTTTAACAAGTTTTAGTTTGTTACCAATATAACCTTGCTGCTTCCCCACTTTTACTGTCCACAAAAGTGAGTCCTTAGAGGACATCGCAATTGTGTTCTTAATATGAACTTGTGGACTGTTGGATGGAAGGCTATTGGCTCACATCCTTCATGACGGATTGGCTACTTTGCTAAGACTATTTTAGGACTATGTTTATGTATAAATATTGTTGGAATAGTTGTTTGAAGTTGGTAAAGGTTTGGAATCGTCAACATCGTAATGTAGTGAAGGGGTGTAACGTTATGCCGCCTATTTGTATGTTGCATAGAATTATTATGTGTTGTACTTTGTGGGCTTTTGTAAGACTATTATGGCACTAAAATAGGTTGTACATGAAATGTGTATGATAATTTGTACTAGAAAATATGATTAGGAGCAGAAAGGTTGAAAGAATACGCTCGAGTATATAATTATCCTCTCGCTTCCCGTGTGATGTGCTTTTATGTGATTGGGACGCCAAGATGTATCTATTGGTTGCTAGTACTAGTTTTATCATCTACTATGTTATAGATAAATATTTAGAGGAAGGAAAGGTTATCTTGAGGTAATAGCAAGGTTATACCATGATGTATGTAAGGCTACTCAATTTTGTATTACTTGGCATGAAACCTAGGTTCTTCCTTGGTACATAAAGGTTCTTATCTACTTTGACATAACAAACAACCATGTCTCCACTGTTTCACATGTTCATATGCTCCCATACATAGTCAAATTCAAATTTGCATACATACTTGGATACCAAGATACCCGAGTTCGTTCTACTAAATAAAGTTCTTATGTTGTTCTACCTCCTTTGAATTTAATTATTTATGTAACCTACTCCTTTCATTGTGGTATTGTCTTTTGTGATTATTTTCATGTCATATGTTGTATCTACAGTCCTACAGCTCTAATATTATGATCACCAAATCCCAAAAGTAAGTGAAAGGTAAAGTATATTGCTTATTGATGGGTGGTAGCCTGAGGTTGGAAGAATCACTTAGCCAAGGATGATCCTATCACGGGGGATAGCCTGAGGTGTTAAGGAAGAGCCTAGCCAGGGCCAATCTTGATACAGATTTACCATTGATCAACTGGTCATTTATAATAAATACTATGCACAAATTATATAGTAAAGGTAAAGTAATAAAAAGAGCATAAAGTACATGATCCCATAATATGACTAAGGGTGGTCTCTTATACTCCACCAGTGCATAGTTTCATTTGAGTTATTACTTCATATATAGTATTTCCTACCTTACATAGTCTGTACATAATCTCATACTGACGTCCCTTACAGGGGACATGCATTTCATGTTGTAGGTATAAGTGCTAGTAGATCTCCCTAGTAGAAGTACAGGATATCTAGCTGCTGTTACCAAGCTCTAGGTTACTTCGGAGCTTTGTGTGTGTCTAGAGTTTATATTTTTGTATTGTATAGTTCGTTGAGGCGGGACCTGTCCCGACCCTTATTAGATACTTTTCCTTATCTAGAGGCTTTATAGACTATGTAAATTAGAGTGTGGTCATATCTCATACTTTAGACACCGTAGCCCCAACAACATAGCCATGTACAATTTCTTTTGGCTTGTTATTACTGTTTACTTTCTTAAAGGCATGTTAAATATAGAAATCCCTTATAAAATGTATAGAGAGCGCATAGATATAGGTTGGTTCTCCCGGGCCTTATTCGCAACGGGTGCTAGTCCTCCCTAACGGGGCTTTGGGCGTGAAAAAAGTGGTATCACAGCGGGTTATCCTGGGAAGTATACAAAGCCGTGTCTATGTAGAAATTTGTATGTCGATGCGTTATGCACTAGATTTATAAGCAGGAGGCTACGTGGCATTTGTGAGTCATTACTTTCTTTTCATTCTTTGGATCATTCCATAGATCCAAGTGTAATTGGTGCATTATGTCTAACTCCTAAATTATTTTGTACACGAGTATGCTAGAAACTAGGCAAAACAAAAGTAATGGGAAGGTAGTAGAAGTGGTGCTTGGTATACCCAGTCAGGTGAGATAATGAAATGAGCTTCAAGAGGAGTCTCTATCACAGATATCTTTAACTCCTCCGGCTCCTGATGAAACCAGAAGTAGTGAAATTCCCCTAGAACCACCTATCGATGCTACTGTGCAGGATTTGAGAAATACAATCCAACTATTAACTCGTATAGTTGCTAGCCAAGGTCCAGTTATAGGTCCAGTTGGTACAAATAGGGCAGCCAGCATAAGAATGCATGATTTCCTTAATTTGGGCCCTCTATTCTTCACTAGGTTAAATCCTAATGAAGATCCCTAAGACTTTATTTATCAGAATCAGTGCACTTTAGATGTTATGCATGTGAGTGGTACAGAAGTTGTCGAGTTAACGACATATAGGTTAAAGGGTGTGGCTATATTGTGGTATGAAGCTTGGAAGCAAGCTAAGGGTATAGATGCACCCCAAACTACTTGGAAGGAGTTCAAAGAGGCATTTCTTGACCATTACTTGCCATTAGAGATTAGAGAGGCCCGTGTAGATCTGTTCTTGAATCTCTACCAAGGAAATATGAGTGTGAAGGAGTATTACACTCAATTTAATTTCCTGGACAGGTATACTCCTAATGTAGTTTCTACTATGATAGATAGAGTTCATCGATATATAGATAGATTGGATACGTATTTGGTCAGAGACTGTATAATTTCCTCCTTGAACAAAGACATGGATGTAACGAGAATGCAAGCATTTGCACAGAAATTGAAGAATCAGAGGCAAAGGATAATGATACAAGAGTTGGAAAGAGGGCAGGCTAACAGGGCCAGGTCTATAGGGCAGTTTACACCACCCTAAGGTGAGCTTAGGCCTCAGTTTTCTAACAGACTGCGTAGGCCATCATTCTCCTACTCTGCAGCCAGTGCTCCACCACAACTTTTTTGGTCTAAAAGAAATCAATTTGGTTCAAGAAGTGAAGGACAAGGCGTCTGGACAGTGGGGTATTCAGCAGGCCAGCAAATGACCCCTACACAGCCTTGTAAATAGTGTGGAAGAAGTCATTCGGGTATATGTCATGTTGGGATAGGCGCTTGTTATTGGTGTGGTGCTCCTGGGCATATGATGAGAGATTACCCAAGGAGGCATATGGGTGATATAGCACAATCTACTGGATCAGTTGTTGACTCATCATCATTATTTCCTCCATTAGATAGGGGTCAACAAGGACCTATGGGTCATGGTAGAGGTGTTAGAGGGGCCGCTATCTCTAGCGGAGTCCAGAATCACACTTATGCTCTAGGGAGTAAGCAAAGTTTGGAAACTTCACTTGATGTGGTCAAAGGTATATTTTCCATCTTTTCACATAATGTATATGCATTAGATGACCCTGGTTCTGCACTATCATATATTACCCCACTAGATGTTGGGAAGCTTAAGAGGACACCTAAATTATTGAACAAATAATTTGAAGTGTCTATACCAACTGGTGAATCTATTATGGATAGAAGGGTTTATTATGATTGTGTAGTAATTGTTTGTGATTGTGACACATTGTCTGACCTTATTTAGCTAGAAATGGTGGAATTTGATATTATAATGGGTATGGATTGGTTAGCTTCTTACTGTGGCATTGTGGATTGCCGAACTAAGAGAGTCTGCTTCCACTTTCCAAATGAGGCAGTTCTTGAATGGGAAGGCAATATTGGGCCGCAAAATGGTAAGTGTATCTCTTATTTTAAGGCTAGAAAGATGATATCTAAGGGGTATATATGTTATTTAACTAGAGTAAGGGATATGGAGGCAGAATCACCAACCCTTCAATTAGTTCCAGTAGTGAATGAGTTCGTTGATGTGTTCCGTGAAGAACTTCCAGGCTTACCTCCAGAATGAGAAATAGATTTTGGTATTGACTTACTTTCAGGCACACAACCTATTTCCGTCCCTCCATATAGAATGGCCCTGGAAGAATTGTATGAATTAAAAGAGCAGTTAATAGACTTATTGGAGAAGGATTTTATAAGACCTAGTGTGTCCCTTTGTGGTGCACCAGTGTTATTTGTACGCAAAAAGGATGGCACCTTAAGAATGTGTATCAACTATCGACAATTGAATAGGGTGACAACTAAGAATAAATACACCCTCACTAGGATTGATGATTTATTTGATTAGTTACAGGGTGCCAAATGCTTTTCAAAAATTGATTTGAGATCAATTTATCACCAAATCAGGGTGAAGGAGAAAGATATACCTAAGACTGCTTTTAGAACATGCTATGGTCACTTTGAATTTCTTGTTATGTCATTTGGGCTAACAAATGCTCCAATAGTTTTTATGGATCTGATGAACAGGGTATTTAAGCCATTCTTGGATGTGTTCCTGATAGTATTTATAGATGAAATTTTGGTATATTTAAGATCAGAAGAGGACCACAAAATCACTTATAACAGGTGTTACAAGTTCTTTATGATTGACAATTGTATGCAAAGTTTTATGAATGTGAATTTTGGCTACAATCAGGGACATTTTTGGGTCATATTGTATCTGATGAGGGAATAAGGGTTGATTTACAAAAGATGGAGGCTGTGAAAGATTGGCCAAGACCAACAACACCCACAGAAGTTCCGAGCTTCCTAGGTTTGGCATGTTATTACAGGAGGTTTGTAGGAAGTTTTTCTTCTATTTTTGTACCGCTAACAAAGTTGATACATAAGGCAACCAAGTTCCAATGGAATGATGCATGTGAAAGGAGCTTCCAGGAGCTGAAAAATAAGCTAACTTCTGCACCTGTGCTAGTAATTCCAGAAGGCACCGAGGGTATGCAGTGTATTATGATGCTTTAGGAGTTTGCTTAGGGTGTGTACTAACACAACATAGTAGGGTAATTGCTTATGCATCTAGACATCTATGACCAGATGAGAAAAACTATCCAACATATGATCTTAAGCTAGTAGCGGTTGTGTTTGCTCTGAAAATATGACGCTAATATTTGTATGGGGTTCACGCTGATATATATACAGATCATAAGATCCTTCAATACATCTTCAGGTAGAAAGACTAAACTTAAGACAACGGAGATGGCTAGAGCTAATAAAGGATTATGACATTGATATACTTTACAACTCGAGGAAGAAAAATATGGTAGTCGATGCTCTGAGTCATAAAGCAATCATGAATTGGTGATCAAGCTGTGGTAAGTCAAGGAGTAGCTAAGGATCTATGTCAGCTAGCCAGTTTAGGAGTTTTCCTTCTTGAAACTCCAAAGGAAGAGGTTATTGTGTATAA